>JAQFZI010000338.1:0-18021 GCA_034695605.1 Eupelops occultus | reverse complement strand
AAAAGAAAAATGAAGAAAGGAGGAGAAAAGGGATGAACCCCTATAATGAAGAAAGTTTTGCTGGGGTTAGGGCTGTAATCAATGCACTGTCCTTTGAGGATAAAAAAGAAGGAGAAAAAGGATGAACCCCTATAATGTAGAAATGTTTGCTGGGGTTAGGGCTGTACTCAATGCACAGTCCTTTGAGGAAAAGAAAAAGGAAGAAAGGAGGAGAAAAGGGATAAACCCTTTTGCTGTGTTATTCCTCTTCAATTTTACTCCTGGTGAATGATTAAATGCTAATGTTTTGCAAATTGTTTTAGGATATGGCAACACTACCAATGACTGGGATAATGACTCCCTGAAAATTCCGATTGTGTTCAATATTGAAATGATACCAATCAACGACTTAAAGATATGGTTTGAATTTCACTTCAGTCCCGCGCAGTCAAAAGGCGGTCAAAGAAATAGGCAGTCTCCATGGCACTGCCTTTTAATATGGCCCTCCCGGCAAACTTATGTGTGTTATTTACCTCATTTGTGGCACTACCGATGACTGGGTTTATGACACCCTCAAAATTCCGGTTTCGTTCAGTGTTGAAATGAGACCTGGGAGCGGCTCTTTCTATTATTTTGGTCCGGAGGAGAAGGGGATCAAACTCAACAATGAAGAAATTTTTGATGGGGTTAGTGCTTTCCTCAATGCACTTATCTTTGAATAAAACAACGCCGGTTTTACCACTACTTGGCCGAAATAACGCCGGTAGCCTCGGTATTGCAGGCCCTCCAGGCCCACAGCAAATGCGGGAAGCGCTTCAGAACAAACTTGTGCCCGGGCAGAACACAGTCCCACTATTCAGTGAATCCACTCAAGTGTTGGCTTCGATTATCACTATTATTGTGATATTTATTTTCTCTGCAAATATTTTGCAATTCCTTTGAAATTCGCTTTAATTTGAATTTAGTTTTGTTTTTTTATTATTTTTGTTTAATCTAAAAATTTGTGTCATTTCTTTCGTTTCGTTATTTTTAATACTTTTCACAGTTTTTGGGTTTTAATCAATTCTTTTGAATATAAGTTTTATTTCATTCAATTTTATTTTCATTTTTTGTTCAAAAATTATTTTAATTATTTGCGAAAATGTTTTAAATATTTTTAATCAATACTTTTTGCTTCTAATCAATTGCAGAATGAATGCACCGCCAAAACAAAATATTCTGTTCAAATAATAAATAATATTTGTTTTAATTAAATGTATTTATAACATAACATAATTTATTTATAGTAAACATCTGTTAAATGAACTCATATTTTAAGTAAGCAATTGATTTATTTTTTAAATAATATAATTAAATAACATTTAATATAAAATAATGATTAAAGACATTTAAGTAATTAACAGATATTTCTATGGTATTAATCACTAATATCTTAATCTAATTTATATTTTTGTTTCCAAGACTTCGAACTCAAATCCATTATTGAGTTATAATAAAAGGTTTCAATTATTGTAATATTTTTGTAAAAATTTATTTTTTGGGCGTTTATTGTCGACTAAATCAATAAATATTTCCTTATCTTTCATATATATATATTCGTTGACTTAGGAAAGGTTTATGGATAGCCTAAGAAACATGTGGTACAACCAGATCAGGGCCTGGCACATCGGTGTCTGCTCTTTTGTTTTACTATTGATCTCAAGTCTGAGTTTTATTGGTTCGACCCCCGCCGGAGTCATCTTCTTGTTGTTGGCCTTAACAGCGCTGGGAATCGCTACTTATAAGTGGTATTACTACGAGAGGATCGTCACATATCCACATCAAACACAAACCACTCACATTTCACAGAGTACTACAACCAAAGTAACCGTTCCCTAAATAATATTATATTAAACTAAATTTGTTTTTTCATGATTTGAATAAATTCTCTGATTTTATAAATTCTTAATTCAGTTTCTGTATTATTATAATTGTATGAATTCTATTATAATAAATGACCATGTTCAAATGAAATGAATAACTTTCTAGTCTATTTTAATCGGTAAAGTTTTGTCTTATAAATAAGTATTAATTTGAAGCAAAAATTAATCAATTTATTTAAAAGTAACCAAAAATACCAAGGTAACTGTTAGTAAGATCAAAAGTTATCAGGTAAGCTTAACACAAAGTATCTTGGTAATGACTAAAATGGAACCCAATTCAATCATGTATTAAATAATTCATTAGTGATTAATAATAATTAGCCACAAAAAGGGACAAAACATTCAATTTATTGATGAAATTTCTATTTATCTGTTAATTAAATATTAGATAATATGCTATTGTTTTCCAGTATTTTAATAAACTGTGAATTTGTCAATAAATTGAGTAAAAGATATTTGTGTGAAAAACATGGAAATCGGAGGAATTCGTATTATAATATTCGGTGTGTTTTGGCTCTTATGCTCATCGCTATGGTTTGTCTTTGGTCATTACATTTTGGGAGGGGTCTTCATTGCACTCGGTTTGACCGCAATCATTGTCGGCATTATTAGACTTTGGAAGGAACTTAGAAAAGTGGCAATAATTGATCTAGACAACCAACAAATGGTCCAATTCATCAAGGTTGAAACTGAGCCAACATTAATTATTCCTCCACGTTAATTGATAGATTATTTGCTAGATAACTTTGCTATTTAAATTAAGTGTCTATTATTTTATGAAATATCAAAATTATCTAGCTTATTTTTATTACATAACTTGTTTATCGAACTTCTGATTCATTATTTTTGATAAGAATTAGTCATTGAATTAAATAAATGATAGAAACGATGGAAACATTAAAATACATTAAATGACAATAAAGTAAAGAAAGAGACGAATGTTTTCAATTGTGTCCATATTTGTAGGCGTCGTTTGTATTTAATTTTGAAATTTGTAATCAATTATATTCAATGGTGTCTTTGCGCGGATGGCATATAGTGGGCGGCGGTCTTATATGGGTGACCAGCTCTATACTCACTTATATGAATCTCATGGGAACTCTTGTATTGGGAACAGTGTTTTTATTGTTGGGCATCGGAACCATTGCTATAGGAATGTTGAAAATTGTCAAATATGAGAGATATGAGGGACAGAATAATAGGAGTAATGTTGAACGTCAAATGACACCCATTAGTGGACAGCATCCGTACAATACTTTCGCCGATGAAAGTGAAATAAACAACATACCGACTGTGCCAACAACTACCGGAGTGGATCAGGTCGCAGATATGAATGACCCAAATATTAGATTTTCGAAAAAGTTTCAAACTCAAATCTAAATTGATCAATTAATTGTAAATTCTATTAACAAGTTCAAAAGATGTTAATTTAAAATAAATTTTATATAACTTGGTGAAACTCTTAATTTATTTTTACAATATGATAAATATTTTATATTATCATGATAATTATTTAATCAATTTATTTATGATTCTCACGATATTGTCTGTCTATTTGAAGAAATACCAAGAAATGCATTATTAAGGCTATCGATGACTGTAATTATAATTAGATTAATGTTTATTAGTTTAAATGTAATTACCTTGAATATAATAGCGTAAGTGATTCTTTTCATTGAACCGCATGAAAATCCAATGGGTTGTCCGCTAAAACTATTGACAATGTATCTATTTAAAAGTATTCTGTCCCTCAATTTGGTGCTTCTTGGACTAATTTTTATGTAGATTTTATTCAACAAATTATATGTTTTGTGAGCCTTAAAACCAATTATTCAATTAATAAATTAAAATAATAACCAAGATTATGATAAAACCTCTTTTGTTACTGAAGCGCATGATATGAAGAATAGATGGAAAAAGAAAATGAGCAGGATATCAAATATTAAAGTAATGAAATCAGAAAATGTACGCTCATTATAAACAACTGTGTAGTTATACATTAATAAAAATAATGAATAGAAGAATGACTCCAATAAGAGTATTGAAGACCAGAATTTGTTGAAGTTTTCAGTTGTTTTACATATGTTTTGATGCATTTCAATAAATTTGATCGCATTTTGTGAACTTATTTGAGGTCTTCTCAACATTTTGTTTATGTGAATGAATCGTAATTTTAAATAATAAGGAATTTGTGAGAATATGAGGGCGAACATAAAAACATGATTTAATATAATTGAAACCACGATTACAAAAGTAAAGTATGAAATGAAACCAAACGGAAACAGGTATTGCCTTGGCCAATATTTTATGTAAAGTATTAAATATTTTGTGGACGCCATCAATAATAATATAATATTGAAATATTGAATTCTTGCCGACAAATATAATAGACGTTTCTTATAAGCCTTTCCATCAGACTCTGTCAGAAACAACTCATTTGGATTGAAATGATCTAGGGAAAGTTGGCATAAAAAAGTTACGTTATTATGATACTATTATGAAACTTATTATCTTGCTTAAATATATAAAAATGAGCAATAGAAAATCAATAAAATTTGAAAGAAGCTAAAGGTATATAATTGTTCATTCTCAAATAATAATAATAATAATAAAAGTATCTTGGTTATTAAAATATATTTACCTCTTGTAATGAGTGTTGTTCTCAACCAAAGCATACGATCTGATCTCTCATTTCGCCAAAAATATAAGACAGTGATTAAAGATTTTAAAGTACAAATTAAATGACTAATATTAATGAATATCCTTGATGATTGATTTTCAATAACAACACTGGTCTCTCCTATGTAATAGAGCCAAACACTCCCTTTGGGTAAACATAAAGAAGTAACTAATTTTGAAATATAGACTAAAAGAAAAATTATAACAAATAATCGTCTATTTTGACCACTTTTTGTTGAAACTACTTCTCCCGAATCATTTAATTGACCCGAAAGTAGTGAACATTGGTTTAAAAAAGTGTCAATCGATACATGCGATGACCGCTCAACAAATTTTGAGCGAAAATATCTCAACATTTTTCCAATTGTTTTCATTTCTTTCTATTATATCTTAAGATTCAAACATAAGTGGTATTCGAAAGAATCATCATGATCAGAACAATTTGGTTCAACAAAGATCATTATTTTTGCTATAAATATGTAATTTAAGAACATTAGTTTCAAACATTAGACAAGAGCAAACAATTTGTCTTCAGTTTTTTTCAATTTGAAGTATTTGTAAGTTATTAATAGAACCAAGATACACAAAAAATAAAAATTCTAATATTTTGATAATTATTTGAATTTTTCTATTTGCAAACAGGTTAGCATGACAATATAACTTGGTATAATATAACTATAATCATTCAAAATAGAGTCTTAAATAGTTTTTTGTATTGAATTTTATAATTTTTGTTTTTAATTTGAATTTATTAAAAAAACAATAGTTTTGAAAACTTTTTTGTATTTTAAAATAAACATGTTCATGCTATTATACTTGTACCTCTTTTGCTTGTCATTTAGTTGCATCTTGCATATTATTTAATTGAAACGAAATGTAAATAAATTTTATCTTAAACTTCAAAATTGCTTTATTGTAAAAACGTCTAAATAAATAATAAAAAAGTTCATATACCAAGTTCATTAATTTTTAAGAGTAAACATTGCATTAATCTAGTTAAATCAACAAAGATAAAGGCGTTTTTGCCCCAACACAAGATATTTATAATAAAAGAAATTAATTTGAATTATTTTTAAACGAGTAATTTTTTAAAAAAAACACCCAGTTCAAAGTTCTTTTGAATCTAACCTACGATAGACATGAAAAATCGAAGGTTGCTTGCTTATTCTGTAAACAAAAATATTATTGTGAGACAAACAAATTTATAGTCTGTAAAAAATGTCGACTCATCTAATAATTTAATTCAAATGTGTTCCGTTCCAATTAAATTTGAAACTTGATTACCTTATTTATGATAACCAAGCATAAAATTATGATAATATGATTATTAAAGTTATCTAGTATTTAAATTGCATTAAAATTGAAAACATGTCAACAAATGTTGTGTCTGTTGTCTCGCATTTTGTAATTTAATATACTTTTAATTAATACACACTTTTAGTCCTCTGAAAGACTCATTAAATTACATTTTTATTTGAGAAAAGTAATGAAATTTTACACATTTCGCAGTTTAGGAAATGACTTTAATAACTTTACTTATTAATTTGTGAAAACCAGCATGGTGAATTTAATGATATGAGAGCAGAAAATTTAATTTTCAAATGAGATATGTATTGAGAAAATATTATTCAATGATTAGGAACTCATTGAAAACACAATCGATTAATGAAAGCCCTAAACATTTAAGTCAAATATTTGGCATTCCTTCGATGTCTCCCTAATCGGGAACAGACCCTTATTAGCTGCCAATTGGTGGGGGGAATACTGTTCAATGGCACTGAAGTCCTTATGTTTGTAGTCATTTCTATTATCATTAATATTATTATTCAAATTATTGATGTTATGAATGGTTAGCGACGGACGGAATAAATCCGTTTCATTTGTATTTTGATTAAGTATTTCATTTCTATTGAATGTTTTGACACTTCTTAGAAATACAATTGTGATAACGACGAGCACTACTTCTGCTGCAGCGCACATACAGCCCAGAATAAGGAATACCAAACCTACTGTTTGTAGCGGTGTTTGGTTGTCGAAACGGTTGTAGTTATGGTTCTCCGCCGGAAATATTGTCAATAATGTGCCGCCAATTAATAACAAAAGCGTAAGAACTAAGAGTAGAGCCGCACAACGACATCCCCGGAAAGCCTGAGCCATTTGTTTCTTGATTGGGGAATCATTTTCATCGGAAGCCAACAAATGGTTCATATCTTCTGAGAGAATTGAAACGGAATTAAAGACAAAAATCTTGACAAACGTTCAAAACATTTAAAAATATTAATACATTTTTAGTCTTTTTATAGAATCAGAAATTTTTAAAAAAAATTGAATAATATTTGACTTTTGATTGTTTAAAGACATAATTAAAACATAAAAAGGTTAAATAAATATAAAGAATAGAATAGAATAGGTATTGTTATCAATAAAATACCTGGTGATGTTTGACTGATTGTCCTTTAACGTGAGTGGTGTCACACAGAATTATGGTGAGCGCCAAATTCACTGTAAAACTCTTTTATATGAAATCACTCTTCGCTGTGATATTCAGTTGACTTTTGAACGAAGTTTAAAGAGAAAGATAGAGCCAAAGAGTGTTATATAAAGTTCCAAGGATACCACACTATCATATTTTATTAGCCGATTAAATAACATTAGGCAGTGCTCTGCACACTGGCTATAGAGAGCACACAAATGAAAACCATTTATAAATTGATTGAGCAATTTATTTTCATTTAGATTTAGAGACTCTACGGGCTATTCAAAGAACTGATGGCTTAGTTTAAGGGATGTTATCAATTATTTTGATGAAACACCAATCGAGGAACTGTTGAATCAAATGTTCTATTAGATAATGATTATGATTAATGTCATCAAACTTTTAAGATTAGCTCTTTTTTTGTTGGCTTTTCCTCTTTTAGATATCAAACAATTCAGTGAAAATCAAATGAAGCGATAATTCATTATTTATTTATTTTTGTTCATAAATATTAATTTTGAGCGAATAGTCAGCGCTCAGACTTCAGGGAATCACAGAATTATTAATTAAGAATATACAACTGTATAAGTTAATTGATAGACTGGCACTGGTAAGATTATCATTTAATCTGGTTGACTTAAAAATTATATTTTTAGAATGAAATTGATTGATTTTCTCAGAAGGTTTGAAGGTCTAAAAAGAGTAATTGCCCAGTGCTCTCACATAATATTCATTGCCTGGCACATGACACATGATTCTTAAGCGCATACCAGTGCCACACATCTTAGGTGTGCGTCAGCCTTGAATTCTTAAGACTAGCTTTAATTTTATTCATTTTAATTACATTTTAAATTGGAAACCGTAGAGGTTTTCCTCTCACATTAAATATCATTAAAGACAATATATTCTTCCAAATGAGGAAAATTGCAATAAAATTAAAATTTGAATCAAAAAATTATCTCAAATTTTACTGATAAGTAAGAAAAGAAGTAATAAAAAGAATAAATAAATAATATATTGCCTTTTGATTCACTTCCACTACAGATACAGTTACTATGAGTTAAGACATTTTAATAAAATTCTCATTAAAAATATTGAATTTAATTTGAAACTTAAATTTGAATTAAATTACAATTTTTTAACAAAAAAAAATCAAATTATATTTAATTCATTTATTTAGTATTCAATTACAAAGAAATATAGAGATTTTACTGAAAAAAAATTGTTTAATACAAAAACTCAATTCAAAAATTGGCTTATTATCTAGCAAAAAAATACTTCATTCCAACGATTTAATTCTAAAAATTAAAAGGGCATTGACACAATAATTGAATTAATTAAAAATAAAAAAATGTTCAAGTTAAAATTTAAGCTTCAATGAGAAAATATAAATTAATCTCTTGGTATAACATAAGACTAGAGAGGATTAAAACATAAATAATATTCCTTTTGACACTTCAGACGCTTATCGATATTCACATCTGAATTATGCAATAGTTTTATCAAATTTACAGTAATTTTCTCTAAAACTTTGAGATAAATTTAAAGGTACGCAGAGGGAGGGCTTAGCCCTGAACTTGACTAGCTTCAAAATGCAAGGACACTGAATAATTTTTAATTGATTATTTTTAATTAAATTAGAAAAAGTTAATTAATGCACATTAACAAGGTATCAACACAAGGTTGAAACGTCCCTCACAGTATGACTCAGTCACTTTACCCAAGACCACCCTTAAGTCAAATAGGTTGAACAACCCTGATTAAAATCTAATGCGTTGATCATAAAATTAATTTTAAGATAAGGACTGGACTCAGAAACGTAAGAATTATTTGGCTGTCAATTAGTCTGCAATTCTGTGCGACTTATCACGAGTTGAGTTATCAGAACCGCCTTCAAAGAGATTGTCAATGCCATTGCCATCGCCATCACTGCCATCGCACTCATTCACATCACCAATACTTTCAGAAAGAATTACCTCTTCTTGTGTTGATTGTGGCTGTGCTTCAACAAAGTTAATCCAATTATCCTCAGGCGGTGTTGTCGTAGTCCTCAAGAACAGTATAGAAGAGAAAAAGAACAGAATAACGGCCATTATTAAGAGAACACAACCCGATATTAAGACTATAGAACCGAATAAATAAGAATTAGATTTCTTCTCTTTTATCTCTTGTTTGGTCAGTCCTTCCATTCGGTAACTGTTGACATATGAGGTCATCATAATACCGGTCAGGACGAGGAACATCCCCAAAAACAGACTCGCAATACAGTACTGACATGTTATGTAAACCTTCAACAGTCTTGAGTCACGGTTTATGAAACTCGTGCGGAACAACTCCCGACTCATTTTCGGCGATTACACCAAATTTGAATAAAATAATTGATAACTTAAGTCGCAAATTGAATGTTCGTGGTTACAGTTTGCAAAATGAACAGAATAATTGCAAAATGAACAGAATAATTAAGAAATAATTTTTGTTTGTTTATAATGAACACAACAGTAGTCTTACTGTGTTTTGAGTTTAATTAAACAATAATAAAATTTTTGGCAAAGAGTCGAACAGGACTTCAAAATTTTTAAATAGATAATTATCTATAAGACACGCCCAGGAATTAAATAATTTGATAACTAAATAATTTTAAATAATTATAGCATAAATAACTAGGCAAATTTAAACTTTTCTTGGTTTTCACAAATAGTTATCTCAATCTTTTAGTTTTTTTTAAACGAATGGGTTAACCATAAGTGGATCAGACTTGAAGTGCTTCTGAGCCAAAAATAGCGGTAATTCTTTGACTGATATGTATTACTGTTTTGTCTATTTTTAACTTTCGTTTTATAACTGATTATAACTGAAAAGACATGAAATGCTCACAAATTTTAAGCGAATTCTCGAATATTTGTTAAATGTTTTGTATTTTATTTTAAGAAAATCAATAAAACATTTGAAGCAAAAAACACTTTAATTGATAATTAATTTTCATTTTTAAATAAGTAATAAATCAGAAGAACTATCAGAATGTAGTACTAATAGCTAATTAGCTCTAATTTGTTCTTGCATAATTTAGAAACCATAATTTTAAATTGTGTTTAAAGGCTAGATAATGTTTATCCTTAATAATTATCCTTGATAATATATTAAAAACCACATAATGTGCATTTAATTTTGATTTTATTATTCACCTTATTGATCAGGATGAAACTGTTTTCTTTAAAAATAGGACAATGAAGGGGTTGTTGAATAGGAACATTCTTTAAGCAAGATAACAATAATAATTGAAGATTATGTAATCTATTCCAGAGATGAACAGATGTAGGCCTCACTTAAATTCACTGGGTGTATATATTTTAAGTAACTTGGCGAAACACATGGTATTTCATTTAAATTAACCAAATTAATTAGTATAATAAAGTGGACTAGATTAAAATATAAGAATAAACCTTGATAAAAAAAATGGAAACAATAAACAAAACAAAATAATTTATAACTGAATAACATTTTAGTCCAAAAAAGTTTAATGACTTTTGAAAACATGTTTTGATTGAAACAATTTTATTCAGTTTAATGAAAATATAATCAAATATCGAGTATTTGTTATTATTTTTGTACTATTTATAGAAAAATACACTTTTATACAAAAATTAAGGAAAATATTTCGGTTGAATTGTGAAATCCAGGCGTTTGTCAAATGAATCCTTGAAATTATTATCGAATAACTGTTCTTATCATTTGAGTGACTATTTATCATAATTACAAATATATCGAAGGGAAACAAAACAGAACTCAAACCATTAGACTTCTCTCACAATTGATTGATATTTGCTATAAATATGTGAAAAATATTTTCCTATTTTATTATAACTGCGACTGAATTTCAAAATCAAATAAAACTGAAAATATGTTTAAACTAATGGTGTTGTTGTTGATTGTCTGCGCTTTGGGTGAGTTATCTTGGTTATTCTGGTCAATTTAGTTATGATTCATGTTTTTTCGTTAATTATTAAGTTTTTTGGCTTTTTGTGCAAATTTTTAAAAACTTTTTTTCAATTATTTTGAAGGTCTGAGTGAAGCGAACCAAGTGTGCAGCGGAAATAACCAGGGATGTGGAGGTGTTAACCAGACCAAGTGCTGTTTGGGCCAACAATTAAAGTGTAAATACCATACTCCAATTCACCCAGAGGCAACTGGAGTTTGTCAGAAGGTGTGCAGCACTGAAGGCAATATTTGCAGTGGTTTTACACTTGACCCCCAAGTATGCTGTTCTGGCCTCAGATGCGTTACAAATGATCGCATTCCTGATCTACCTGGGCATTGCAAAAATGTAACCTCTCTCTAAAAATTTGTTAAATAATGTTTTGTTGATTTAATTTTGTTTTTTTGATTTTTTTTCCTAATAAAACATTTTTTGTCGATTTCAGTAATTATTAAAACATTTCTTTATTTTTGTTAATACTTTATAAGAATTTTGGAGAATGTTTTGCAAGATTCTAAAATTATTTAACATATTATTTACAATTAAAAGTTGCTGTCTCATTCTCATCAAATTTATTTAAGATAAAAATTCAGTTAAGAAAATATAAGGATGACCTCAACTATAATTGGCTGTCCTTTGATTATCCCTTTTTCAGAGTAAGTCTGCAATTCGTTGAGAATTAGCGCCAAAAAAGTCTATTGTTTTATGTAAAGCATTGAAATGTTATGCAATCAATGGTTACGTAACTCACAGACGATAGGCTTTAACTCAAACACCGATTAATTCAGTGCTTTGTCTCAGATTTTGATAAATATTTTACTGAATTTAAAGACAATTTATTAATTTATTTGTAAATATATTTCAATACTTTATTATAAAATTGATTTTTAATTAAATTCAAAGCTTTTTATTGTTTTTCAAATTAGATTTTGGGTAAAGACATCGAAAACTCTTAAACAATGTTTGGACAGACATTTGTGGCAACAATTGTCTTAACTTTGTTTCTGTTGAATATAAGTCTTCAGCAGAAATCAAATCCTTTCAAATTAATAGGAATTCATCCGAAAAACGAGAACGAAAACCAATTCCTTACCGAAATTGGACACAAATATGCGGTAAATCATCGATTGAAGACATTTTTCAGAGATTAAGACTAAAATCTTTTGCAGATTGACTACTGGTCGCCGCCGAACAATAAGTTGAATCCTGTGGTGGCTCTGATCCATGTGGACAGATCTAAACCATTGTTTGAGGCTTTGGATCAGAAGAAAATCAAATTCGATTTGAAGGACAGCACAGAATTGTTAAACACAATCCGCAGACAAATGTCACGGCCGGCCACACGAGTCGGTGAATATGATTACGAGGGCCGATACAATAGACTCGAAGATATGTATCAAGAATTGGATCGATTGGCGAAAACTCATCCAAATTATGTTTCGATTACTACTTTTGGAAAGACATTCGAAAAGCGAGACATAAAAGCGGTTAAAATCCAAGGCAATGAACTAAAAGAGAAGATCGTTGTCCTCGAGTGTGGAATACATGCCCGCGAATGGCTGTCCCAAGCATTCTGTATGTCGGCTATCAATAAATTGGTGAAACAGGACGTCCTTATCAATAATTATGATTTTGTGGTTATACCTGTCCTCAATCCCGACGGGTCTGTACTTTTGAAAATATAGATTGAAAATCAATTTCTTCCTCTTTTAAGATATGCGTATACGTGGAAGCGCTGGTGGGATACCGAAGATATGACGACATGGAAGTTTGGCAATCATTCCCATTGGGACGCATATTATTCCAGATTCTGGAGGAAGAATCGAGAGCCTAATGACAAATACGTCGCTGAATATTATTCAGAAAATCCAGAATATATGAAAAAAGTAAAAGCTTGGGAGTATGAATGGCGGTGCATTGGTGTTGATATCAATCGCAAGTAATTCAATTGATTTTTGTGTTATTTGTCTTTAATTTAATGTTTGTTCGAAGTTTTCCGACCAAAGAATTCTGTGTCGAAAATGAAACGCTAAGAATGAGAGCTACTCTCAAACCCTGTGAAGATGGTTATTGTGGAACAACAGCTTTCAGAACAAACGAAGCGAAGGCTCTCTCCGAATATCTGATTCCTCTGAAGGACAAGATTGTGGCTTATTTTAATTTTCATACATATTCTCAGGCATGGATGTATCCCCATGGTTATAATACCGAACCGGCCCCCAATGCTCATTATCTGGTATATAAAGGATTTAATTGCTTTATATTTTCTAAACAATTGTTTCATAATTCAGAACCAGTTGGCGGAAAAGGCGGTCAAAGCAATTGGCAGTGTTCGTGGCACTGCCTATGGATATGGCCCTCCCCACAAACTTATGTGTGAGTTATTTAAATGCCTTAATTTAGTCTTCGCTAATGTTTTGCAAATTGTTTTAAGATATGGCCGGCGGTACTACCGATGACTGGGTTTATGACACACTCAAAGTTCCGATTGTGTTCAGTATTGAAATGATACCCGACGGCGCCATTAAGATATGGTGGGAATTTCACTTCGGTCCGGAGGAGAAGGAGATCAAACCAAACAACCAAGAAATATTTGCTGGGGTTAGCGCTGTCCTCAACCAACTTACCATAGATTCAAAGGACGCACCGGCTGTTGAAGTCGACAATTTGGACGCTGAAATGAGTGAATCCACTCAAGTGTTGGCTTCGATTATCACTATTATTGTGATATTTATCTTCTCTGCGATTATTCTTCAATTCATTTGATATTCGCTTTAATTTGGATTTAATTTTGTTTTTTAATTATTTTTAATTTAATCTAAAATTTTTGTCTTTTTTTTCATTTTATTAATTTTAATACTTTTCACAAACTTTTTGTGTTTTAATCAATTCTTTTGAAGAAAAGTTTTATTTCATTTAATTTTATTTCAATTTATTTTATTCTTCAATTCATTTGATATTCGCTTTGATTTGAATTTGATTTTTATTTAATTTAATTAATGTGTTATTCCTTTCATTTGATTAATTTTATTATTAATTTTTTCACAAATTATTTCTGTTTTAATCAATTCTTTTGAATATAAGTTTTATTTTCATTTTTTTTGTTTAAAAACTAATTTAATTATTTGAGACAATGTTTTAAATGTTTTTATTTAAATACTTTTTGCTTTAAATTTAATTATAAAATAATTTTAGAATTATTTAAATCTTATTAAAGGTTTTCACAAATGATTGGCTATTATTAAATGACTGACCCCTTGATTATCCCTTTTTTCAGAGTAAGTCTCCAATTCGTTGAGAATTAGGGCCAAAATGTCTATTGTTTTATGTAAAGCATTGAAATATTATGCAATCAGGATGTGACAGACTTACAGTGGCGTCAACGCCTTTTTGAGGTCTTAAAAAATGGCGTTATCCCCCCCTTGAGCATCACTGATATAACTTAGAAACCCTTAAAACACTATTTATTGAACACTAAATCAAAATTTCACACAAAACTCAATTAAAAAGATTTATTTATTTTGAAAATTTGATTAATTCAATGAAAATCTTGTGATTTATATCAATAATAACTCAAATGTTTTTCATAACAATATTTAGTTTGAAATAAATTAAATGCTTGAAAAATACAAATAATTGCAAGTTAATCTTGGCATATTATTTATGTTGAACACTTAATTTATAGATGACATATTAATCTTGGTCTTCATTCAGCGCTCATATTTACAATACTTATAAAATGCCAATACCAAAATGGCTATGGTAATTAGCAAGAATACAACTCCGGCTGCAGTTCCACTGGTCAGAAACAGGATTATTGTTAGCAGTAGAAGCATAACACCAGCGGCAAGAATATGCCAAGCTCTTATACTCTCCAACATTTTCCAAGAATATATTCAAAAGCACTGAAATTTAAATATATTTAATAAAAACTGTTATATTTAAACACCAAATGCTATAACGAAGTGATTACAAGAAAATGTCGTTTCTCTGTGAGAACCGATAAGTGAGAACTACTCCATAATAAGTTCCATGGCAACAACATTTTTGTGATAGCTCATTTCAATTAATATCCATTAAAACACTTAAGCAATGAACTGCAAAATCACGTTTGTCTCACGTTTCAGATTAATTCCATTTTAAAAATCAACAAGTTCAACTTATGTATTATAAGAATTTGAAATCAGTTACGATCTCATAGAAAATAACTTGGTTAAATAATTTTTCCAATGTTTAAACTTTGTACATATTTTTTATATAACTTTATCATACAAAGACTGGCATGATAAAATTTGATTGAGTAAGCAAGTTCAATTGGAATTGCAGACAATTTTTTTTTAATCAAATGTTATTCTATGAAAATTGCTTTTTGTTTGAGTTTGTTATCAATGTTTTGACGGATTCTTTGAAAAAAATATTGAATTTCAGATTTTATCATCGATTGAGAGGCGTTTAATATAATTATTGTAAACATTTAGGTATTTGTAAATAGAAAACAATTGTTTTGAAAAAAAAAAATTAATTTGAACTCAAATGTCATTCATTTATTTCAATTTGATTTGAAAAATAAATTTTATATTATCATGGGCATTTTCGGTAATATAGTGTTCCAGCAAGCATCTGTACTCTTAACTTCGGTGGGAATATTGCTGATGACATTTGGTTTCACAACATTATTGGCCACAAATCAGTCAACAGTTGGTATATCAATGATCTCAAGCGGTGGCCTCTTTTTCATAACTGGAATTATTGTTTTTATGGCATATTATGAAAAACTTAGGCGTTTCAGAATTGAAATGACTTCACTCGTCTGAACAAATCTTGATTTTAGTAATCAAATCAAATGCAAGAATTTTAATATTATTTCAATAAAATTAAAATTGTCTGTAAATAAAGTATTATTTTAATAGTTAACTCATTTAATTAAATAATTGAAAAATAATCGAATATTAAGTGTTTAATAAAATTATAATTTATTTGAATTTATAGTGATTTTTGAACGAAATCATTGACAAAAGTGTGAATAAGAAAATAAGTGCTCATTAAAAATGACAAATAGTTATAGAATTCATAATTAGTGCAAATAAATAAATCAAAACAATAGAACCCAATCCTATTGTCACCCAATTTCTCAATAAATAAATTAATTTGTTGGCGATTCCTAAAAGAGATATTTGGTTTAAAAACACTCTTGTACATAATTTTGAGGGGCTTATGGACAGTGCCTGATATTGAGGCCCCCATTAAATTGATAGCCAATGTGACAAATACCATAAATAAGGCGACAGTTATATAAACCAAACGAATGATTAAATGAATATTAGGTTTGAAAATAAGAAAAATCAAAATATCCGTTCCCGGGGAACAACAGAAGAAACAAAACCCAATTAAGTAACTCATAAAATGATTAATCTTTTTTATGGTTTCACACAAATTCTGATGACTTTCAAAGGCTTTAATCAAAGACTTATATCTGTGTTGAGCCAAACATTCTTTAATTTCATCATTAATTTGTCGCAATTCATACTTGAGATGCATTATTGCAATCAATTGCAAAATGAATGCACCCCCAAAACCCATGGCACAGCCATGGGAAATGAGAATTGATATCAAAATATTTGAAATAATCATTGCTATAACCGAATGATCATACTCATTTTGGAAATAACATATAACACATGTCATTATATGCAGTAAAATGGGTAGAACTGCACAGAAAAAAAGAGATACGTTTAGAATTTTTGTACAAAACTTGACTTTCGTACAGAACTTTCTGTAGTATTCTCTGTTTAGGGAAGGATTGGATGTCCCCACTCTTATACTATAGATATAAGTAATAGTATAGAAATCATGTTTTAAAACAAAAACCAAAAATGTTGTCTGAATTATGGCTACAGTTAAACAAAGTATTGCAAACATTGAAAATACATATCGACTCCAACCCCAAGAGTAGAATGAGTCGCCAAATAGTACCCAAATCCATGGCTGGTCATAATATGAGAGGAGAGCGAATCTCAATACCATTAACCATTCGATAGCATTGATAGCAAAGGACATCAATATTTTCTTCGGAGACAATATTCCATTGACGTAATCATTGAATGTCTGGACTATTATTATATGAAATCTGTAGAGAAAGCGCTCCAAAGTTGACAATTCTTTCAGAGTATAAATGTTTGTCTCAATATAATTAGTGACTGAGCTCTGAATCTTTAATTTGGCGAAATTTACTGAATTAACCACTGAACTCATACTTTGAACTTTTCTGTTGCCTTCTGCTCTCTCCATATAAAGATGCTTTACTTTATTCAAATATTGAGAATATTTGCAAGAATCTATATTTATTTTCAAGGATAAATATTTCAATGGAATAAATTGGATATAAAATATACTTTACCCAAAAAAATATAATAAATAGTCACGCGATTCAAATGTTGTTTTTATAACCACCAATTAATCCAGATCCAAACAGGAAGATGTCAGCTAGCACCTTGAAATAGCTATTCACCAGTTTGAATACTTTTCTTTTAAAATAGAATTTGTAAATATCAGTTAAACCACTAGTTTTGCTGATCTACTAGATGACTTTTACTTAACTAATGAGACTTTTTCTAGAAAAGACCTACCTTGCAAAATATTTATTCTGAAAAATAGATGAAATGTCAAAATTATAATAACTCAACAAACTATGAACAGAATATAAATAACAAATAGTTTCTTAGATTCTTTTGGTATTTTTGTGAGATCTAAGTGGAGAACAATTAAAACTAAATTATTGTCTAATATTTAAGATATAAAATATGATTAATGTTTTTCTTCTGTTTTCAAATGCATTATTTTTTTTTAAAAAATATTATTATTATTATTAAACCTATAATAAATTATTCACTAAAAATCGATAATTTTATTATTAATTTTATTTATATTACAAATACATGAAAAGCATTATTTATTAAGAATAGGTAATACTGAAAAATATGACTAATTTATTG
>JAQFZI010000337.1:0-18028 GCA_034695605.1 Eupelops occultus | reverse complement strand
ACAAAAGTGAGGAAATGTAAATTATAGCTTTTAACTCAAATAGACTCTCTTTGGTAATTAAATTCAATGATAGAAAATTTAATTCCAAAATTTTTCTTATATTTATTATAAGCAAACATCAAAAAGGAGTTTTGTGCATGTTCAAAAAAATTCCGGGTTATTTTTGTCGGCAGTTTTAATAAAATTCAAAATTGATCCTCTACTGCTTCGACAGGAGTCTCAACTCACATTATATTGACTTTTAGATCATTGATTTTCAATTTTCAAACCCTATGTCCAAGATCAATGATAAAAATGTGATAGGCACTATTTGATTTATTTTATGTTTCTTTAGTTTTCTTTTGATTTAAAAAGGAGTGGACCTAAAAAAACATGATTTGTGTCCAAAAGTGCATTAAAACGATAAATGCACTCAAATATTGATAAAAACGAATTTAGATAAGCATTTGATCTTCTTTTCCATTTGATTCTGTTCTCTATAAACAAAACCAATTGAATGGCCTCCGGATAGATATGAGTCTCCTATTGTATGACTTAAAAGTTATTCAACTCGTATTATAATAATAAGCAGATATTACGTGAGATATGTTACCAATCATATGAATAGAGGAAAGTGAGGCCATAATAGCAACAACTGGAAGGGTATTCATAAATGTATTCAAACCAATGAAAGAAATTTTAAAATATTTGAAAAATAAAACGAAACCAGAATATAATTCATGTTTTGCATACTCCTATTGAAAATAAGAAATGTGTGTAAAACAGAATATATTATAACTAAAAATATTTTCAAACTTGAGTTGAAAGAAATTCTTCATTTTTCAAGTTTCAAAGAAAAGGTTCTGAAAAATTCCGATAAAAGCTAACGAAAAGCAACCGAACAAAAAGAAATTAAGGATAATCGCCATTTCGTTATCATTCGGCAAAACTCTTGCGAATTGAAAACAAATAGAATTTATTTTTTTTTCAAAAAATAAGAAATAAAACTATTTTTCAAAAAAATGAAGGCTTTTTGTGAAAACCTATTGAAACAAATTGAATGTAATTTTATTGTGATTTTATTAAACACACAAATCATGAAATTTGTTTTAATAATTTGTCAAATTCTCAATACTTGGTTGACTCGGTTATTGACTTTCAGCTGTTATTTAAATTTGAACTCAAATCTAATTTATTGAATGAATTAAGTTTTGAGAAAAAACCAATTTTTTCGGTGAAATGTTTTCATTGTTAGCTTATCGGTAATCGATTTTGACATTCGGCTAATGATGTGCTACTTTTTAAGGCTATTTCATACATGAATAAACCCATCCTCTAATATAATGTCAGAATTTTTATTTTTCTATAGTATTTCGTTTCATATTTTGGTTTTATTTTTGTTGTATTTCCATCAATGGGTTTGGTTTTCAATGTTTGACTTACAGTTAGTTTTTGTTCAACTCTTCAATCAATTACTCGCTTATAAACAACTGAAGTCACTGTCTGTTCGCAAAAATATGGCTTTCATTTGGATCGATGGATAGATACTAATGAGTGATGAATAATAAAGAAACCTGTCTCTTATGATTGATGTTCCAGTTTCTTAATTGTCGATATATTCAGTGTAGCCAGATATATTTTTGCAAGTAAGGCATATTTGGCAGTTTAGACATTTCTGTAACAATTAAGTGAGAATTTCTGCTCCACTGCTCTAAAAAAACTCTATAAAACATTACTTCATTTTTTTTATCAATAATAATAAAACTGTTCGCAGTTTTTGTATGAAAATTAATTATTAATAAACAATATATAAAAGAGTGGTTTGAATCCGATATTCTTTTTATTCAAAAGTATTTTTTTTTTAGTAAAATGTTTGAATCAAAATTGAAAATCATTAGAAAATTGTAGAGATTTTCATCGATTATTAGAAAATATCATTTATTAACTAAAAAGTGATTCGAGAAATTGAAAAGCATTTGATTGTCAGAAGTGCGGCTTACAAGAGAGAAATGGACACACATTTTGTTTATATTCCTTCCGATTGTTAAGTAATGATAGATAAGTCGATACAAAGCATCAAAAGGGATGTGTTTTTATGTCGAATAACTGTTTCATAGACTTTGAGTTGACTTTTGAAAAATGTGACGTTTGGGTCGAAAAACAATTTTTTATATGGGATTTGACGTAACATTAATTCTAATTTTGATTCAATGAAATGCGGGACAACTCACACATGAAATACCATTTGGCCGATGAAATATTGGGACCAAACAACACAATACTAATGATTCGTAGACTAATACAGGAAAAGAAACATTAGATTCTATTAGACAATGATATATATGATATATATTTTAACAAATTTATCAAATTTTTATTACCTCTTTTATGAATAACAAATCAAATGTTAATAAATAAACATTAAATGATTCGGATCACAATCAATTTGGAAAGTTTTCTTTCATCAAATTTATATAAATCACTACAAAACAAATCAAATTTGAATTTAAAGACAATATTTTGTACATTCATTTTGAATAATAAATAAATTTGAATAATATTTGATTAATTGTTTAGGAAATCAATTGATATATTAATACAACAAATATATCAAAAATCTTAGAAAACTCTTATCATTGTTTGCAATAAATGAACACATTTTGAGCTCAAATAACTCTATTCTTATAATTTTGTTTCGGATGTGATTTATTAACTCTTAATTATCTTCAATTTGGATCGAAAAACACATTCTTGAAACCAGAGTTCATGGAATCGACTTATTGTGTAATCGATTGCTTCAAATATCTTACTTTTAATCTCTTTAAATATTTAATCAAAAGACACATCATTTCAACCAAACTAATAGTGTTTCTCATAAGATCTCTTCCTCTTCGTTCAAAGTTGTCAGTTGATAAGGACTGAGCACAGGCTTGATAAGTGTCACCCTTTTAATTTTCTGTTGTGTTTGTTGATTATAATCATTGCACTCCAGGTTTGTGTCAATATTCAGTTCATTCAAATTGTATTCGTTGTCATTAAATGTTTGATGAATTTCAAGGCATTGTTCGTCCGATTGTGGATATGACTAACAAATCAATTAAATCAAAACATTATCTCATTTTTGGTATAATAATAATAATAAAGAGAAGTAATAATAATATTAAAATAAAAAGATATTCCCATAAACTTGGTTTTGACATAACATAACATAACCCAAACTGAACGCAATATTTTGTGGATCTGATAGAAAGCCGTAAATATTTCATAAGAACTGAGACCGGAATAGCACTCATCCGTAATTCTAGTATCAGATGAAAGTAGTAAAGGATTCTTGCATTGCGTTCAACAGCTTTGATACCTCTATGGCTGAGTTAGACATACAGACTAATAGAGAGTGACGTTCAATACTATGAATGTTTAGTCTATCAGAGGACTACTCCATGAGATAATGGGATTCTTATCGATAAATCATTGATTCACAAGAACTGAATCGTTCATTAAAAGCATCAAAAAAGAAAACAATTTGTATTTCTTAATACGAATAGTGTTTTTGCTGTTTTATCATATCTTTTGATAATAAATTTATGATTTTTTTTTATGTCAAATCGATGGCACAGCCATTCATCACATTATTTAATATTAATAATTGCAAAGGCCAGACATTTTGATAAGCCTACTATATATGTGAGTCCAGTCAAATCATGACAGTCTCTGTGTTTTCTTAAACTAAATTTGCATTTATTTTATTATATTTTTCATTAATGAGAGTAATTTTGATCTCAAAATTTTAAGCTTTTCTAATAACATATCTCTTCTTAAAGAATTCGTTAATTAATTATTAGATAATTATAATATAAGTTGAAGTTTGAAAAGAAATACTAATTGCTTTATGCCATTGAAACAGTAATTTGTCTGTGAATTTATAGCATGGCAAATTATGGCAAATTGTCGTTTTAGGCATAATCTGTCCCTATGTTCTACATTAGTATAAATTTATTGAATTAAATGAATAATTCAGCGAAAGTTAGCTCAGAATTTGTTGGCATAAACTAAGAATTCAATTAAAGCATTGAAAAAATGATACCAAGGAAAGTAAAAATGAGTTGATTGAAGCTGATAGTAAATAATGCAAGGTATAATACCTGCTAAAGAATTTCTTGTGAAAGTAATTAAAATTTCATTTTAATTATTTTAGATTTATTCTATTTTTTAAAAAAAATTCCCACAAAATTGATTTATGCAAAAACATCTTCTAATGTGAAGGTCTCAGAATTGTCGAGTGTTGCCAGATATATGACCTCCGTTGGCAACTACTGGCAACTATTGATTTAAATGGATGTCTCTTAATATAATTTAATGCAGGAATTCTTAGAATGATCTTAATTGATAAGAATATGTCTTTAATTCATTTATACCTTTAATTTGTAATCTCTTAAGAAATTTGGTTAAATTACAAAAATATGACACAAAAAAATTGAAAGAAATTCTGAATAATTTAGATTTGAACAGCTTTTTGGGTGTTTTCAGTTGAAATTTGAGAAAACAATATAAACGTTGACTTAAATAAAATATATTACTTTTTTATGAATAATTTTTAGTGAATAGGACTGCCTTTGAATATCTGACGAACACTTTTTATGCAAATTTTTGCCAGAAATTTAATATATTTCTAATGCCTAAAGAATTGAGTTGAAAGTTGAGTTCACTTCAATCATACATTCAAACCAATGACTAAAACATATGCCAGGAATCAAAATCTAATTTTTAAAATTATTTTAAACTCGAAGTCAAAATTAATTTAAATTAAATATTTAGAGAAGTATTAGTACCGAAGTCAATGACTAATTGAATTAATTTTAAATAAATCACAACAATATTAACTCCAAAAATGGCAAACATTCTAGCTAAATAGTCTATTTAAATCACTACAAATTCTATTCAATATTCAAATGAGTGTTCAAAACAGACTCAGAAAAGGGGAGAAATGTTTCCCCCATTATTTGAGTTGTCTTTGAATAGGATTTCAATCGATTTTTTAGGGACACAACTTTAATGCACTCATCTTAACGTATAATTAATAAACTAATAATTAAACAAATTATAATCGATTATAAATTTGAAAATAATGTTTACTTTGTATTCAGTGCATAATAAAAAGGAGATAAACGTCTGGATAATGAAAATCATGTTATTTATAAGTACTATAATTTTGATACAAAAAACTAATGAAAACAGTGAAAAACGCGTTTCTCTTCTCCAGTACTCGAATCTGGGCTGAAGTGCAAAAAAAACTATTGGAGTCTATAATAAAAGGGCGAACTTTTATCGATTGGAAGGGAGACTCAAATCAAGTATTGTTCAGTACTTCTAAATCATAGTTTGTTCACTAAATCACTAAATTTTGTGCTCAAAAATATCAATAATAATATTTAAAGAATTCTCTATAAAAAGATTAGTTTTATTTCTCTGATCCGTTTTCTCAGTTTTTAATGATCTCAATGTTATTCCAATCGATTTGATGACAGTCTTTGAAATAATGATCACCAGCTTATACTTTAAAAACTAAATGGATACTTCGCTTAATACTAATTTAGTTTTATTTCTATTTCCACTTTTTATTATTTAATACTTTCATTGAATTTATTGAACAAAAGACTAAAATCTGCAAAACTTATACTAAAATTGCTTAGAATTTAAACAATTTATTTAAAGAAATTTGATTTCTTTATTTAACAAAAAAATATGAATAAAATATATTTTCATTTCTTTTGTTTTGACAAAAAAAAGTTTTATAAGTAAATTGAGTGAAAACACAATAAACTTGATTTATACCTATTAAATATCAGAAGAAATAATGAAACAATTTTTTACCCTTCATGAGAAATGGTAATAAAGTAACTAGATGTAATAATTTGGTTTTAGCAATTTTGCACAGGTTAATTAATAAAACATTAGATTCATCAAATAATAAATGATAATTCTAAGTGAGTTAATTAAATTTATCATTAATTTGTTTAATTTGGTACTAATGTTAAGTCTTTTATTAAATTATTATTAAGTGAAAAGTTATTTTCAAAACTTTCAAAGATTTCAATTAAATTAATCTTTTTTTTGTAGAAAAATTGCATTTTTCAGAAGAGTTAATAACATAATCAAAAGTAAATTCTTGTGGCTTCGGTTCATTTCGGGCCATTTGAGACATGAAATGTTAAAATTATTATCCTTTTGTTTTTTAGATCTCACAACGAAATTGTCTTCTCTTATAAGGTTTAAGATTTAGACCAAAAAGAATTTAAGGCTTAAAATATGTGCGACGGATATAAGACCCCTAATATCTCAAATAACACAAAAAAAATTAATTATTTATTTTTGAAAAAACGGAGAATATATATAATGAACACATTGTGAGACAAATTTGAATAAAATTGAAAAGTTATATAAGAAAAGTGACAATCATTTAGTGACAGTAAAACGATATGAAGTTATCTCGTATTTGATGGCTAACAGAATATAATCAACAAAACACTTGATGTCCTAAAATTGATGTTAATATTGAATCCAATAAATTGAAAAATATTGAACGCAATCAAAGTGGAAATCAAACCCAAACTTCTCTATTCATGACTCAAATCAAGAAAATGACTCAATTCTTGGCTTCAATTCTATTTTAACCGAAAATAAAAATTCTTCAATAAAAAGCAATGATACCAAGGTATTTATTTTCTTATTAGATTAGAATTGAAAGCCTTTCAAAAATTGCTAAACTTTTTCGACATTGATTTCCTTCTATTTTATGAGAGCACTCATAACAGTAATTATTGTAATTCTGTCTAATTTTAAAGATTTTCAAAACACAAATCATAGGATGATTTTGAAAATCAATTGAAATAATTTAAAACCAATTAAACATAAAACTAAATTTGAGATAAATTTAATAAACAAATCAATAATAATAATAATAATAAGTGAGAAACATACCTGGTTAATTATAATTATATCGGGTTGGCTTTTATATAAAAAATTTTGTGAAACTTTGTTGAGATGAAAGTCACTCAAAGAATCTGAAGAAATGAATCAAATGTTTGTAACAGAGTTTAAAAGTGGTTTCAGAATCAATAGTTTGAAAAAGAATTGGACAATAAATTACCTCTTTTTGGAAGAAAAAGGCACTTATCTATGTTGTTGTGCTGTTCTAACAAAGTTGTATCAAAATTACAGCCGCTTTCCAGTGTTGTCGACGCAGATATAGTGAATGGACGCTCTTCTGCAGTACTATTAGTTGAAGAAATATCTTTTGAATTTTGTGAAATGCAGTTTTTCTGAACCACTTGTGCTGTTCTTCGTTTTCTATAATAACAAATCACAACAGAAGACAATGCGAACAAAAATAGGGCTGAAACTGAAACAATTGCCGAGAGTTCAATCATTTGTTCGGTAATTATTTGATTATTATATCCGAGTTTCTGTTCGTCTGCCGACGCAAACACTGTCTCTAATTTTCTTTTAGAAATTTGGGGCAGAGTTCTGACACTTAGAAAGTCTCTACTCATTAGACTCTCTCCCAGTTTATTACGTGAAGATATACTGAATTGATATTCAGTGTCCGGTTCTAAGTTTGTTATCAAAACTTCATTTAAGGTATTATTTGCGATAACATATTTGTATTGAGGAGAGGGTTCAACGTTTGCTTCTTTTGAAATTACTTTCCAATATCTGATGCGAAAACTTTGTTCATAACCCGAATCGAAGCCTGGATTCCAAGCAATCAAAACGGAATTTCGGCTGACATTTATTGTTCGCAAATTTGTTGGCGATTCGGGAAAATCTATAATACAATAAATCATAAGATTATGTTATTTACAAAAAAAGAGTCAAACAAATGACAAAAATAGTGAAGAAATAAAAGGAGAAAAAACATATTTTTTTCTCAATTTGTTGAGACATCACAACTGTTAGTAATTTGGACCAAAATAAGAGTAATATTGGGCTCACTTTTCTTAACCAATTCGAAGAGCACTTCATCGCTGCCCAACTCATTATAAGCCATACATTTATATGATTTGAAGTCCATTTGATTCAATTTGTTTATAATAAGTTCACTTTTGAACATGTTAGATTTATCGTTGTCTACATTCTCTTTAGTTATCGAATACTTATTATTATTATTGGACACAATATCTCCGGTATTGGAGCTCCAGTTGAAGTGGACATAAGGAAAGGCATTGGCCAAACAAACAAACCTAATATTAGATTTTTGTTGGATATCTGCGGCTATTTTCAAATTATTGCTCAAAATTTTTGGTTTAAACTTTACGTTAACTAAAATTTGTTTACTCTCTCCTAATGTATAACAAGTATAGAGACCGGCATCCGTTCGGGAAATATTGTAAATATTAAGGATAGATATCTGATAGATGAAGCGCTGCATAAATGTCTGGCGCTCTTCTTGAAGCTTTGCTCTGAACCAATCGATATTGTCATTGGTTTGAGTTATATCTTCTTTTTTCCATTTGACTTTTGCCACTGGATTTGAGTCCACTTTACAGTGTAATTGAAAATAAGAGTCTCCTTCACGTGGCACAGGCCTGTCATGTTGTGTCACAATTTTAAGGCTGACAATAGCAGCCGGATCTGCATTTAAATATGAAATTTGAGGATAAAATCTGTTTTTTCTCGACATAAAAAACTAAAAGAGAAGGAAAAGTAATTTATTTCTCGACTTACAAAATACATTCAAACGGAGGAAAGCAGTCGAGTCTCCGATTTTGTTGGAAGCGTTGCAAACGTATAATCCGGAGTCAGTTCGCGATATATTACTTATATAAAGCACTGATCCTTTCGCTCGAACTGAGCTCTTGGTTGTGAGGTCTTCCCATTCTTCAGATCTATCCGACGATAAAGAGATGAGATCATTGCGTCCAATGTGGTCGCCATTCGATACAAACTTCTTAACGCGTTTCCATTGATATCTATCGACTGAGGGATTTGCTTTTGCCGAGAGATTGACCACTTTGTTCTCAAATTCATTGAGATCCAGGTGCGACTCCAATCCATCGAATTGAGGCTTAACTTAATATTTGAGACATCAAATTGAGTCCAAAAACACATTTAATATAATAACAAAAAATTTTCACTAAAAAATCAATAAGACTTAGCCTTTAGTGGCAGTCACTCTCCAACTTACAAAAGACAACCAGTACTTCATCCGCTCTGACCACTCCTTCGTTACACAAATTGAAATCAAATGAGAGAAAAGAGGAAACAAAATATCAATGAATATAATATCGAAAATAAGACTTTTATCTCTGTTTCCAACCATTTATTGCAATAATATAAAGACTGGAAGAACAAAACAACTGATCTCACCTTCAGATACGACAGGATTTGTCGCTAAACATGTTATAACACTTTCATTATCTTCAACTGAGGCCACAATTGTCGCAAAAGCTTTAGTTATTTTGGCCAAAGACTTGTTTTGATCGTTTTGAACCTCACTATTATTGCTTTCAACTGATTCTGACGACTGATCCATCAAATTCTTGCCATTTTTCAGCAGAGTAATTACAACACCAGGATTACTAGCACTGGTATGACATTCTATTTTGACCTTTCAAACAGATAACAAAATATTAATTTATTTTAATAAACAAATAAAATAATTTAATGACTCGAATAAATTGGAGAAATTAATCGCTTTTGTGTTTCAGTATTCGGTTTAATGAGTCAAACAATGAATGATTGAGTCATTCAAAGCGACATCACATTAACCATAACTTATGCGGACATGTATTGGATGTAATCATTAAGATATCATCAGTGAAAATATGTCCACTAATGCTAAACAAACAGAATTGAGTTTATGTCGGGAATCGGTCACAACAACAACAACTCTATACAAACGCTTCGACCTATTTATGACTGTGCCGTACAAGAAATGCATCGTTTTATTTGGTGATTAAGATTAAAGCAGAGAATCGGAAAAAACATTCAAACATAAGAAAAACTTGGCTTCAGATCGTAAACAGAGTATATCCACAATCATTACAATAATAGTCAGATATATTGTCCGAAAGTTGACTTCATTAGAGTCAATGCGATGACTGAATTTGTGATTAGGTATACCCTCACATACCCTCAAATCAAGATATTTTCAATTCTATTGTAATGAGTATACTGTGAGATGACTTAAGAGAAAAATATCGATCCCTTTCTCAATATAAATGTGCTGTATATATATGACAACTTCTGGCATTAGCTCTAAGGTCTGGATTCCTTGATTCTCAAATTTAGTCTCACATCAAGTTTAACATTGTTTTCAAATTACTTTAGTTAACATAAAATTGTTATTTTAGTCTTTGAATCATTCATTAAAATAGTTAGTAATCGAGTAAAGAAGTAAAGGAGTAATACTTGAAAAGAGTTAGAGAAGGAGTACTCACCGTATCGTTTGCTTTAATAAATGGTGGAAACACAATGAAGACATGTTTTGGTGGGACTAATGGTTGGAAAAGTATGTTAAATAAGAGTTTATTTATCAGAAAACTATTGTCTGGCAGCGGATCAAATCAAAAGAGTCTATGGAAGGGGTCTATCAGTTAGTGGTGCATAAAAATTGAAGCCAAAGGCAAGCGATTGCGTGTTTTTTATGTACTCGCTTTTTATCATAACTGCTTCCGAGTGTCAGCCCTGCCATACCATTAATCATTTAAGTCGATAAGGTTTTTATATCACCTCTCAGTGCCATACATACAGTACCAAAGAATAGAAAAAAGAAATCAGAATCCAAATACTGGTCTTTAGCTTCAATAGAGTCTATACATTGGAAAGCAGTGTATCCATCAGTTCCTTATTTCGACATATTATAGCCCTCACTGGAACAGCAGGTATACATGAGAGGGTTGTTCTGACACTTAACTGACTTTAGTAGAAAAAAAGCACAAATTCTTTCTTTTGATTAAATAAATTGCAAGACTTGTCTCCAATGATCTCATTTCAAGATTTAAAGCAATCTATTGTCTGTCCATCTCTT
Organism: Eupelops occultus; assembly: GCA_034695605.1. Classification (NCBI taxonomy): domain Eukaryota; kingdom Metazoa; phylum Arthropoda; class Arachnida; order Sarcoptiformes; family Phenopelopidae; genus Eupelops; species Eupelops occultus. The sequence goes on along the minus strand of JAQFZI010000337.1, from coordinate 7,020 downwards.
TTGTTAAAATACTATTTCACAGCAACTGATCTCAGAGTAAAACAAATTCTAATGAGAGTATCATTGAATCGATTTCTTAAGTAATGGGTCATCATTGCTATGCAAACAGCGATTCATTTGTGCCCTACTAGTGCTGAGCACTTATTATTCCTATAATATATCTTATGATAGAAAATATGTTTTTCTTCTAATAAATAATAGACTCAATAAATCTCAATAATAATTACTCCAAACAGTTATTAAGAAAAGGACTTACAATAAACGATTAGTTTGAATCCTATTTCGTATGGAATGTCCAGAGCCGGGTGCAGAACACGACATTTGAATGTTTGGCCATTATCTTTAGGTTCGGGTCTAATCACAAGTTCGGACGACACACCACTTCCTGTGAGCGATGAGATGGCGCTAATCTAATACACATAAAAGCAATTAATCACTTGAGAAATAGTGGTCCGCATATAAATAGTTGTTATTAAGTCACACATACTTCACGATTGTCAGCGTTGAGCCAAACCAACTCTGACCGCGGATTCCCCGAATAGCTGATACATTTGCATTTGACTATATTGCCCGCCACTACAGAAACCAACGAATCCTTGATTCCCAGAAGAGTTGGAAAATCCGGTGCGTCTGCAATGTTTGTATTAAAGTCAGTCATAAATCATATCTGCTTTCAATGCAAAAGAACGGAAAAGTTATCACTTTTTTCGAATACAATACTATTCTAAAGGACTGAATGGAAGCACTCATTCATACATTCACTCATACTTTCTATTAGTTTATTTCGTATACAATACTAAACAAACTCCAACAGCACTGTAACAAAAAGCACTGTAAAACTGACTTTACTTACATATAATGTTAACTTTATGAATGGCTGATACGCTCTCCTCTTTCAGTGCAGACGTATATCCTTTACCACAACATTCAATAAATTAATGTTTAATCGGAATTAGTTTTTATTGATTATCGTTTAATCAACTCTTGTTTTCACAAATTTAATTACTGTCCAAACAATTATATCGTATATAATATTTGGAATTTAACACAAAAATAGATGAAAATTAAATGACTTCATATAAACATTGCTTTAATTCAAAGTTTTAATGTATCAAAAAATAAAACAAACTCATCTCAGCTAATGTTCACTCATCTTGAAAATCACCAGAGACCTTTAAGACCTTTAAGACCTTTAAGAGTCTTAATCAAACATTTCTTAAAAAAGAGCTAAAACTTCGTTGAATTTCTTCAAATGAATAATTATTTTACTCATAAAATGTATTATATTTGGGATTTATTTATATTTAATCTGAAGTTCTGTCAAAAATAATAATTACTTTTAAATAAACTTTTATAATAAACTGAATCCTTTAGGAAAGTGTCAAATTTAAATACCTGTGCATTTAAATGATTTAGTTGTAGGCTCCCTTTGTGTTATGGTGTACGTCAAATTAGAAACAGCAACCCATGTAGTCCTATCTTTTCGTATCACTTCCATGTGCTCATCACCTGATATCTCAGTTTCATCCAAAAACCACTTTAATTTGGTTTCTAACGGCGGAGGAGATGCCGGATATGCCGTGCATTTCAGACTAATGGCTGTTCCTAACATCAAAAGCAAATAATTTATCGATTGCTTTATAACCACAAAAATTAGACCCAAAAAATATTTGATTGAAATGTCGATTACACTAAAGATATTCTCATATCTTAAGAAGTACTCACACATTAACTCATGTATTAACTCAGTTATCATCTTTCAGACAATTTTAATCAAAATATAAATCACTATAGTTGCTGGATATTGTTTATTTATAGTCCCGGTTATAATTAGTATAGTTTAAACTGAAATAAATTATTCTAATAATCCTTAATTTTGGCCATATTTTGATAAATACTATATTTTGTGTAATAATAATAATCTTTTGAGGAGTTAAGGAATTCGAGACTCAAATACTAAGGAATACCTTTGGGCTCAAGTAATGGCACTTCATTTGGACCGTCAATAGATATCTTTGTCGGAAGAACTGAGAAAAAGATAATATTATGTAATTGTAAGAACGGCTGTGCTATCGATGACTACTCACATAAGACACTGAGTGTAACGGTTTGTGTTAATGGGATGGGAGTCAAGAGATTGGATGCCTGACATGTATACTGAGCCAAGTTTTCGGCTGCGGTCACGACGAGAGTCAAAGTGTTAATCACTTCATTTCTATTTCCGATTATATAACTGCGATCCACTTCTACGCCATTCCTGAGCCAAATAACACTGGGGGGCGGATAACCGTTGGACGAAATGCACTTAAGAGTAAGTTTTTCATGAAAATTAACAATATCTCCATCTTTGTAGCCCTCAATCACTGGAGTGTTGGGTGCCTTAAATATATTTATTAATACAGTAGCTCTCAATGGCTTTGATAGACCCGGATGTTCGGCTACACATTTGTATTCTTCTTCAGATTTAGGGTAAAGTGTGAGAAAACTGTCAATTGTATAGAGAATGTGTCGGTTATTGACCAGTGATTTGTTAACAAAAGTCTTGGCCGCCTCTGAAACGAATAAAACATAACAAAACTTAGACACAAAAAATCTATTTAGAGTTCATTCGCTTTCTTCAGCTTTTCTTTATTTACCGGACAATAATTCTGTGTTTTTGCGAAACCATTTCAATTTTGGTGGAGGTTTTGAAGGAGAAGCCGAACAAATCAATACTATTTTCTCCCCCTCTTTAGCTTCAGCTATAAAAATATTCGATGAATGAGAACCAGAAGAATGCGTTGGATTTGGGCCTTCAATTGATTTCGAGCCATTAATTGTAAGAGATTTCGGTGGAACTGGTATTTGACAAAAGCAACAAAATATAAGCCAATATTAAATTAATAGCTTTGAGTGAAACTAAATTTTTTCATTTGAAAAACGGAACCAACTCTTGGATTCATTTAATAAATAAAACATTGACTGAATCTCATGAATACTTTTGTTACGGTTTAGAAATTTTCACAAAATATTATTATAATTCACGACATTCTCTAAATAAATCAATTTTTGTGTTGGATTGCACTGAAGTGATGTCAATATAGCACTTCCCTGTTTGCTAACCCATTATTTTGACACAATGATTGAAATACTCTTTCATATAAATAGTGCCTAAACTCTTATATCCTATTGTTTAGAATGACTTTCACTTAATTATTAGACCAAACAATAGCCATATAATGATATAGTAATGAATTTTTATTAATTCATTAGACTATAAAACTTTTGGCATCCGATTACCAAAGAAGACAATTATAGTTATAATTATTATTATTATTATCTATTTTCCAAACAAATTACTCAAAAGAATTTGACATTTTTTTCACCGAAAGAGGAGTAAACTTAGATTTTTTTAGCAAATACTTTACGTACTAATGATATTAAATTTTAATTCCCTGTTTTGTTCCGCTCCTCCAAAGACTTCTCATATGATAAAAGTTTTATCACAAAAACACTTCTCTTTGAAATTGAGTCAAATAGAGCTAAAGATAATAAGTTTATGTAAGTTATGGTAATATAATATAATAAATGAAATATATTAAAAATAATGAGACAAAGCTCTCAAAAAAGAGCCAAGGATCATTCACATGCAAATTTCATGTCAAAACAATAATAACACTTCAAAATAACCATGTTACTTGAAAAAATACGTTTAAATGAAATTGACCATTACAATTAATTTAAAATAATTTATATCTCTTTATAAATTTAAAAGTTGTGTCATTTATATTCAAAATTACACGAAATGCAGACATTCTTGAATATGGCTCTCATTTAAAACAATAATAAATTAAAGAATAGTTTTGAAAAATAAGGTTAATTTAATGTAAAGCCTATGAAATGTAATCTTCTCTTGTGTTTAATTTTAAACAAATTTTATTTTTTCTGATAAATTACTTCAAAATATTGAAAATTGTTTCGTTCATAATTCAGTTCAAATTTTGATTCATTGAAAGCGAATAAATTGTTTTTTGAGATAAAGTTATTTACTTTCTGTTAAGTAATAAGTTTCAGATATTATTTAAAGTTTTACTAAAATTTTTCTGAAATGCTTTTCTTCGAAATAAATTAAGATTTTGATCATAATTTATGCAAAAATTTTCAGCCGATTCTCAAAACAGATACCAATGTTTCCCTATTTTTTATTTTTAGAATTAAACATTTGATTAAAAAACAAATTTCGACTCTATTTTGGAATTCATTTAAACTAAAAGTTAATAAAATGGGAGCTTTTGAATCGTGAAAATCAATTTAAAATAAGAGTATATTCAAAATCAATTCATATAATGCGGTTTAAGACCAGTAAATGATTTCGTTTCACAAGAATTTATTTAGAGGACTATCCTAATGAGACTTTTCTATAGCTCTTAGTCTTTGAGAGCATCAAAGTCTAGATATCAGAGCAGACATTAAATAAATCTGAAACTATTCTCGATTTCAAATCTTTTTTTTTCATTAGTGAAAAAATTCTTAACACGTCTTTGGTTTTGATTATACACTGTATTGCAAAAGGAAAGTATTTTTCACACTTAAAGGCATTCAAAACTTAATATTTGATTTCAATTTAATTAAAACACAAATTCTATAAAAATTAATTATTTAAAAAATTATTTGGTGTCATGGTAAAAAACATAAGGTTTCAATATATATATATAGGTTTATATTAGGCTGTAAGATTAATTGTCCAGGTGAATAAATAACTTTGTCAACAAACGAATTATATTTAATTCATTGTATTCTATTGTATATAATTTATTCAAGCACATACAAAATTCAATTTGAGTAACTGTTGAATTAAACACTAGTTTAGCGATTAAAGGATCTAATCTCAAATTTAAGAAAATATTAGTCGATATAAGCTAAAATAACCAAGGAAATCTAATGAAAATTATCTCATTTTGAAAATTATGGAGAATATCTGCCCCCAAGACATTTTACTGAAAAAATAGGGCTAATCTAGTTAGATTAACTAAATTAAGTTTAATTTAACAGAATTAAAACTTATTTATTCTGCTCTAACCCTGTTAAAATAAAAGAAAATTCGGTTTTCCAAAAGCAAATTGCGTTACCAATCAGATGATCCCTCTTTGGTTACCCCGAATAAAAGAGTATATGAGAGAAATGCCCCAAAGATTATAATTAAAATGAGATTCTTTATTATGTGTAAGTTATGTCTATTGAGGAGAGAATTTTGCTTCGAACTACTCTTTCGTTTCACTTAAAATAATTAATTATTAATTACTAACTGAGACTTCACTAAACATTTAATACATTTATTAAAACATTAATACAATTATTTGACTTCAAAAAGATTTTGATTTAGTATTTTTCCAAATAATAGTTGAATGGAATTATAATTTCTAATTATCGAATAAAGTTAAGTTTCTTATGAATATCTTGGTAAATCTCATTCTTAAATAATGGCATAAACCCAAACAATTGAATGAAAATTGAATACATGTGCCACATTTCATTTTTGAACCTTCAATTTTAAAGCTAATCCTCTTATATTAGAATGAGCAATGATATTTTCAAAGTTTTCAAACAATAATGAGATTATATTTTAGACCAATTTTGGGTTAATTTATAAAAATCAATAGAAGACAAGAATACTCACCAATCAAACGAAGATTGGCTGCAGCTCTTATGGCTTGTTTGTTTCCATATGACTGTGCGATTTGACTTTGACACTCAAACTCTGACTCGTCGTCAATCTGTGTGTTATGAATCCTTAAATTGTAAATAAGTTTCTCCTCGTCAACAATCATTAAATAACGATTATATCCGGGTATTATTCGATCAAAACCTATGAAAAATAAGATTATATTCAAAATTATATTATATCTGTAATAAGTTATTCTTCTCTAAAATTATTAAATTCATTAAAATAGAAAAATAGATATAGATATACAACGTTTAACAAAATTACTTTTTATTTTTTACTTTTGTTTAAATTCTTCAATCATTTAAATTAATATTTTTAAAATCAGAAGCCATTTTAAAATTGCATTTATAAAGTCTGTTTATAGTAACATGGTTAGTGGAAGTTTTATTTGGCAAATACTTTTTAGAAGGGTTTAAATCTTTATTTAGGAAAACCAGAGTTTTTTTTGTTTTGTTATTTTCTGCTATTTTCAAATCACATGAATATAAATCTATATCTATTTAATCTGGATTTACAACAAAATTCCAATATTTGATACAATTTTATTTGATATATCAAGAATTTAAATGATAAAAATAAAATATTTCTGATTTGGTTTGCTTTTGTGGCAATTTTAAAATTAAACAGTTCATTTTTCCCATAGGATTGATTATTGGATAGATGATACCTTTCATTGTAGCAAACAATTTAAGACACAATTTATATTTGTTTCAAATTGTTTGAAATCTGTGACAAAATCACATTTGAGTTCACAATTAATTATTGAATTCATTTTTATTTAATGTTTTATTATTGAGACCCAGATATGTATCAAAAGACTTAGTATTAGTCGACGTCAAAAGGAATTTCATTGGGATTTCATTCTTCTCTTATTTCTCGTTTTTTAATACTTACTCACAATTTATTAATGATTTTACTTTAGTTTGCGATACATTTCTATAGTTTGAGAGAAAAATAGTTTTGTTTGGTTTCGTCCATTTGATTGGTTTTATTAATACAACTGTGGTTTTAAGGCAAAGGAAGCAATGCTTACAACTAAAAAGTCTTTTGTAATATAAAAATATCCTCTCTTTAAGTGACAAATTGTGCCTTCAATACAATCGTCTAAAAAGAGGACTCGTGTTTACTTTCTTGTGTAAGAGGGAGGGAAAGAGAGAAAGGGAGAGAAGGGGGAGAGAGGGAGAGAGAAAAAGAGAGAGACATTTCTTTAGACTTGCACTTAAATAAAACACAAATTGTTTTCTTTCTGCAAATGATGAAGATTTGTCCAATGATTAGCTATTTTTTAAAAGAAATTGACACAACCGGCACAACCG
>JAQFZI010000336.1:0-18052 GCA_034695605.1 Eupelops occultus | reverse complement strand
CTTCGTGTAATTAATAACCTTGGTCTTTGATTAAAGGTATGTTTGGATACTATCTCTAATGAAAGTGTGTTATAACTTATAAGTGAGTGCAGAAAGTAATAAAAGTATATCATTTGGAAAGTAAAGGAGAAATGCTTTTCCGGTCGGCTATCATAAGAAAATCAAGTTTAGAGCTTCGGATATAAGAAATGATAGAGAAATGCAAAATAATTGTCAGACAAAGTTGAAGACAACGATTAGTTAACATAAAAATGGAAGTCTTATTAATAGCTTATTAATTTACTAATTTGTATATTCATAGCAAATGAAGGCTATCCCCGTCTAATATGTTATGTCAGTCCATAGAATGTTTAAAAATTACTATAAAAGCTATAAAAGTAGATTGGGACTGGAGGGCATCTTTCAAGAATATACTCCCCTTTGATATCTTGGCTATAACTAAAGGACTGTTATCTGTTTCTTTGATTATTTCTGAAGTTTTGACAAGGTAAATATTTTTAGAATTTTAGGTCAATCAATTTTCATTATTCAAATATGTTTAAGTAAATACATATATACACAGATACTTATGTATAACACGAATATCGTATAAAAATTAATTTTTAATTTACCATTATTATTTTTATTATTATTATTATTCAAACTCAAAATGAAGTTTTTTACGATTTTGTTTCAATTAAATTGTAACTTAAAATAACTTTCAGATTGAAATTAAATTAGATATTTAGTTATTAATGGATAAACACATTAATTTTTAATTTAGTTATTAATACTAAGAATTTATAAGAATAAACAAATAATAAAAATGAGGCCATTTTGGCTAAAGTTAACTGAAAGAGCTGCCTATCCATCATATATTTATTTTTGTTTATTTATAAACTTAGTTAAGATAACCCTCATTGTTATTCGAACATATCCTAAGTCTGGGGGTAATCGTGTGAAACGATAAAATTAATTAAATAATTGTGGATCTATGGCATGACATATATATTCTATGTTCTTTTTATAACTAATGTTCAGCCAACAGTTTCTACAGATATTAATATATTAAGTGAAGCGGAGTTTTATTCAATCAGATAATAGTATTTTTATTTACCAAATAATTGCACAAAATTTTGAATGAAAATGAAATAAACTTAGAATATCACTGAAATATTAAATGTAACATGGTACAAAAACTTATAAAATTTCGTGAATATTGACTGACTTTGACACATAAATTGTGCAAAAAAGCAGAGATTCGTAAATATATAATGAGTTATGATGACAACAAAGTCAACTAAATAGCTCTAAAACTTGTTATTACAAATCTAAATCATTTTTGATAAATTGTGCCCTAAGGGGGTATTTTTAAGTTAGCTATGTTCTAGGTCTCAGATCGCGAAAAGAACAATTTTCCGGCATCAGCATCGAAAATAAGCCGCCAAAAAGTTCCTTAAATTTTTTTAAAAATTTGGGGGGGTGCGAAAATCATAGACCTGGAACATAGCTGAATAAAAATACCTCCCTTAGGCATCACTGAATTGTGATTATATGTTTCAGTCTAAATTAAAATAACCTAGAAATTCTCACTCAATCGCGACTTTTATTTCAAATTCAGAATAAGGAGCTAGCACATGTAGCTTATACACATTCCATTCTATAAGTTTAGTGAAAAGCGGTTCTGATATTAAATTGTGTTTAACTCAAAGAATGACAATTCTTCAAAACGTCTAAGTTAGTAAACCAAACTGAATAAGGATCATTTCAAATTAAAAGAATCTTTTATTAATCAAAACCGTAAAATTAATGATTAGCTCTTGTTCAATGTATGTAGAATGGGTAATGTTCAATTTTATATTGAGGCTAAGCTATCAAATTAACGCTTTAACGCGTATTTTTATTTATTTGATCACTGTTTGCACATTTAATTAAAAATGCAATGGATGCAAATTTTTCTAATTATTCAATTATTCTGATAATTGTTTGATAAAAAGACAAATTTAAAGTAAATTATTTGTTATTTTGTAAAACGAATGAAATTTAAAGCTTTAAAACATTGAAAAACAAATAACTATAAGAAAAATCGGATAATAAATTATTTTAATACTTCAATAGAAAAGGACTTTTCCGTGTATTTTATGGCCATTGGAGTCATTTTAGGACCAAAAACATAATTTTGCGAAACAAATGAAAGTCAACACAACATTCAACTCCTAATGTCTTTCAAACAAACCTTAGATTAAAATAGCGATAAAATACACAAAAGCACTAATTTTTGGCTCTTATCGTTTATAATCAATTTTATGATAATTAGAGACAAGGAAAGGGAGAGAGAGTCTGAAGAGAGGGAAATTAAATATTCAATGTAGGATTTTAGAATTTTTTACATTTTAATTGAAGCGAATCTGATATGGCTGTAAAATAGGGTTAACCTTTTTTTACTGAATTACATGAACAGCAGAAAAATGATTTTTAAAAATAAATAATTAATTCTATGAATTTCATACTTTGAAGAGTGAGTGCATACTTGTTATGAATTCAAATAAGAATAACTAAATGTAATTATGGTTTAACTCCTATTCATTTGAAAAAACAAATTCTAATTAACAAAATGGCTTCGAATCTATCAAATGATTCTCACTTTATGTCCGAAATTACTTCGATTTTCATAACCAAATGGAATATTTGTAATATGTATTAATTGGAATATATATTAATTGTTTTCTGGTCTGAACACTATCACAATAGAGTTATCAAGATTAGATTACAAAATATTCAATATTTATTGAAGAAAAAACAAAATTAATTATGTTTATTTTTATTTTCAAGGTAAATTTTCGCTTAAAACTATAATTATCATCTTGTTTCAACAATATTCTTAGGGATTTTAAACAAATATTTAGGTTGGAGTAAAATTTATTTTATCAATTCATAAGTGAATACTACATATGATAGAAGAGCTGTAATAATATATAATTTGAAATTTGTTAGGGTTTGTACTTATTCTCTAAGATTTGAGATTAAGTATATTTTTCCAAATAATTCTAAAGGGTATCAAGAGTATTTTGTGATCACCCTTCAGGCATATCTTCAGGCATTTATGTGATTTAATAAAACTAGAATTTATTAAATAAATGAGTAGTGAATTGAGGACCGACTTGTAGTCTAAAGAATAAATTGTGAGAAAATCAAAAATATTTATTTGATTCAAGTGTTTCAACACAAGTGAAGACAACATAAGAATAAATTAAGTCAAGAGTGAACTTAAAAATGAATAAAAAGCAGATTTTAACTGAGTTTTCAATTTGAGGGAAGAGCTGTCCAATCAAACAAAATTATTTGCGAAGAGAAATGAGTGAATTAGTTATCGTCTCTGGTATTTGATTATTTGTTCCACAAATTAAAACCATAATAATTATTGACATTTCATTTGCATTTAAAGTTGATCTCAATGTTATAAAAGATCGGAAAATCGATATTTATGCTTGATAACATTATTTCAATGATATCAAGCTCTACATGAATATTACGGATAAATGAAAGAATAAATTTGGGTTTTTGTTGAATATTATTAAATAAAATCTAAATAACTTTAAATATATTCAACATATCATCAAATGAGTTAAACTTTGATTCAAATTATTGATTCAATCATTAAATTTATATTGAAATCAAAATCTTATTAATTTTTTTACGAACCACAGCAGCCCTCCATTTGGTTCTTCCCTTTTTAGGGACACCTTTAATATCTTCGAGGAAAGGGTCAGAATCAATACTACTCTCAGTAGTACTTATATCGACTGATTGTGAGAAGGAATTTGATTGTTGTGACCGTTGTTCCAGTTTTTGTCTCATTATAGACGCAAAACGATTCTGAAAGCCGGTGGAAGAGGTTGATCCGACTGAGTCTCGCTTTTCTAATAAAGCTGATGAGGATTGAGCCGTTGGAGAATCAACTTTATTGTCTAATTTATTGCATTTTATAGTTTGTATAATTTGATTAATCGGCAGAACAGTTGTGCTATTATTAGTAGTTTGTGCAGAAGTTAAGGGAGAAGTGCTTGAAGTAAGACTTTGCTGATCAATTTCATCGACGACAGCACTTCTATTGTCTCCATTGGTACTACATAAGGCTGAGTCGTCATCTGAACGCACTTTTGTGCTCTTTCTTTCAATATTTTCGAGATATTCTTTTTGGCCTAAAGATAAGGCCACGGAATCACTGGATTCCATACTTCCGAACTCACTCTGCAATATAGAACTCTGGCGACTACTAGCGCTCACACATGAGAAGAAAGCCGACTCTTCTGAAACACTTTTTTCTAATTGAGCACAAGTATTGACACTCAAAGAATCTTCTCGACTAACAGTTGGTCTTCTTTTGAGTTCTGACTGATTCGGTTGCAATAAGTTTTGGTTGATTTGAATTTGTTGTGAAGCTGTTGTTTGAGGCCGTCTTTCAGTTGTAACGCAAGCAACTGATGGCACTGAAGGCGGCGAACAATGATTACTGATATCAACAGCTGTACTGGTATTCGATGAATTCATATAATTCATTTGACTCTCTTGTGGTGGAGCTATCGATTGCTTTTGTCCTAAAAATGATGGTACACTTTGTTGTTTTTGAACACAAGACAACTGTCGTTTGCGTTCAGAGTCTGACTCAATAAGTGCCGGTCTATTAGACTCTGTCTTTTGTTGGCTTACATTCATTTGGTTTTGTTCTATAGAATTGAGTTCTGGTAAAGATAACTGATGGACACCTGTTCTACTTTTAGGTCTGGCCTCATCTGTTCTTTGCACACTTTGAGACCTCTTTGCCACCGGTGGTGATGACTTCCAACCGAATCCACTAAACATTCCAGTTATTCCAGAACCACTTTTAGGGATTTTCATTGGAGTTTCGTCTATTTTTTCCTGAGACTCCCGTTTAAAAAGATTGGGAAGACTGGGCATACTTATCACACTCTGGCATCCCTGGTATACAGAAGTGGCAAACGAAGAAAATAAGCCTTTATTCTCATCGAAAGAACTGCCCCGTCTATGAGTGGTATGAGTATTATTATTATCGGTGAGAATTATGTTATCAATATCTGGTATGGGATGAACAGGAATTGAAGTGTGCCGTTCAGGTCTGCTATTTGTTGATTGCTTTTCAATTTTGTTGTATTGCTTTGAATGGTTTTGAGCGCCTCTCTCTACTATCTCTTTAGCAGAAGAGGATAAACAAGGCATACAAGGGTTTTCACTGCTAAGGTTTGGCTCCATTTGGGAGAGATTTGAGTCTGAAATTACTGTAAGGATCTGTTTTCTGCTTTTGTTGTCAATCCCTTCACTATTAGTCATATCATTGAAATGATTGATCGGAATATCATTAGACTGATCGCTTATAGAATTTTTATTTTGTTCCGGGTGCAAATCAAGTGAGGATAGTGCTACTGGTTGTGGTGTTATTGGTGTGACACAAGTCTTGTTATCATTTAAAACAGGTATTAAATTATTTAATTTTTCTACCGATTCTTCTATTAATTCTATACTACTTTGGAAGTCATTATTGAATGTCTCAAAATCTGGACTCAAATCTTGTTTTTCTAATTCTTTTGAATTTGTTTTTGTATTGATTTCGATATCATTTATGAGTTTCATTGCATTTGAAATTTCTATTTGGACCGCATTTAGTGTCGAAATGGAGTCATTTTCTTTTGAAGTATTGATGATATCATAACTCAACTCATTTTTACTTTCATTTGTAGACATGTTTTTAATGTCAATGCTATTGATTTCAGTCTTTTCTTTCGCAGTGATTCTTATTTCTGTTTTCTTAATATTAGGCTCTGAATGAAGTTCTTTAGGGATTTGATCCAACATTAGTTGACTGCTATTCAACTGATTTTCTTCAGATAAATCACTTACAGGTTGTCGGTAATCTTCGAAGTGATTAAGCGTTGGATTCGATGATTCAATGGTTAGATCTGTCAGTGCTTTAATGTTTTTGTGGTTCATTAATTCGGGCACAAGTTGTGCACCGGTGTATTCGTTGGAGGCATAAGATCGCGTGGAGGGAGTGGTCAATATCTCATCTAAACCAGTCTTATCATTACTGCCCTCATTATCATGAATTAAATTCACATTACAGGCATTGAGTCTTTCTTTGAGCCACTGTTCACTTGTGTCACACCTATTATTCTGTTCATATTCGATGCCTTCAATTATTTTCTTATCTGATTCATTAAGATCTTCGATCACTTCAGAAGTTGTTTTTGTGTTCGCCCTATAATCCAAATAATCGGTGACTGAAAAAACTTCACTCACTTTTTCTTCTTCTATTTCTTCTTTGTTTTCTTCATATTCGACGTCATTGTCATCCCTTTGGATTGTTTTGACAATTTTATCGAATGAATCATTTGAGTCATCAATTTCTTGCCATCGTTTAAGGGTTTGCCTTCGGGTCAGCCATCGGGAAGAAGAGGGTCTTGAAACAGTAGGTGACGTTACGGTTTGGTATTCACTCGATTCGAGCATAGCTTCAGTAAAATCGTTGCTATCATTCGCTTGAATCGAATCATAATTATCGAGCTTTTCGAGAAGCTCTGAATGCCGATGAAGTGATAGGGAGTGCTGTGACAACCATTCGTGGAATGTTTGACTCGCAAATGACTCGTTTGGATCATCTGATAAATTGATAGCCTCTTCTTCCTCCTCTTCTTCTTCTTGTTGTTCAATTCGCATATCTGAGTCGAAATCAACGTTAACATCGAAATAATCCAAGTAATGATCATTTTCTATAGGATGACCCGTTTGAGTATTGGTCTGCATGACTGAAAGCAACTGTGCGATCACATTCTGCTGCTCATAGAGCAGAATCTCAAGTCTCTCCAATTTTTCCCACATCCGGACATATTCCTGTGACAACATATCGACGGCATTCCACGCGTAATGCAATTCAACTTCAAGCTCACCCAGCCTTCCGCCGAGTCTGTCCATAAATACATCAACTGCCTGATCGAATTGTGTATTATATGAGAAATACTCAGGTGAATCGCCATCAGAACCCATATTTTCAAGACATTGAGGTTTGACATAAGAAATATTATCCATTTTTTTTATTAAAAAAAACTTTTAATTCATTGATGACATGAATTTCTATTATTGAATTTAAGACTTTTCAGATCATTTGAATATTTTTGTTGAATAATATAAAGATCTTTATTATTATTGTTTTGTTGAATCGAAGAAATAATAGAGAATTCATTAAGAATTGCATTAATGATGTTATGTTTAATATACGTTAAAAGAATATAACTATTGAATCAAATATTGATTTCTTGCTTTTTCTTTTCATTTGCTTCTCTTATGCTTCAAAGAAAGCTTAAAATCTGAACAAATATATAGTCATACGTACAGGTGGTGTGAGGACAGCACTCACATCAAATCAAATAAAATTTTCAGTTGAGTAGACCAATCAAATTATGTGTATATCAGATAAATAAAGTTCATATTTTCTATTCAAATGTTATTCTTTTCCTAAGAGATTAAAATTTGATTTGAAGAAAGTCACAGAAGAGTCAAAACAAGCAAAAATCAGACATACATTTTGTCCGTTTCTTTGATTCCATTGAATTATATAAAATTATAGACCATTTATACATTTATTACACAATACTCAGAGCACAGAATCCAATATAATATAAACATTTGAAACATTGATTTGAAAGATACAAAGTTGAGTTTAGATTCGTTAATAGTATTAGTCATGAAGTAAGATAACAGCGATATGTTTGTTATTAAAGTCAATTCATTAGGAAATCAATTGATTGAAAACATAATCAAAAGTTTCGCATAAATAGAAACAAATTATGTAAATAAGTCTCTCATTTATAGCGAAATTCGTGACAAAAGAATATATATTTGTTTGGATTGATATGAAAAATGAATCACTTATTTATCAGAAGATAAGACATAGAAATAAGTGTTTTGATTAGTTTAAGACAATTATGGAGTGAACAACAAAACCGATTGCATATATGTTTGATGAGTAGAGAGTGGGACGGATAGATTACACAGACAGTGGTCACGACTACAGATTCTGGCGTACACTAAAACTTAATGCAAGAATCAGTGACAACAATGTCTGAACGGTTGAACCAAATGGCAAATGAATGGCATTATATTGTAAGTAATGAGTGATCTACTGCTACGACCATCACTATCACCATCACTATTACCATTGATAGACAAACATAACTCTACTGCTATACCTATAGGGCATTATCTCTTTATGATAGCAATGCCAACGTTCAAGACTTGACTGCCACTAGGTTAGAGCGCAGATGCTGTGCCACTCCAGGAAACTTAATCGAGAAGGATTCAACCATTTCTATTCAGAATAGGGTAGACTTCACTGTAAAAACGCATGTATTGCAGTATTGCTACACTTTCATAGTCTGACGACAAGTAAATCTTGAATAGGAGGACAGCTATGAGGCCGACACCATTGCATTAGTTTTGTAGCTATACTTATGCTCTACTTGTGTTATACTCTCATTCTCTATATTTCAAAGGCTATGTGGAACAAGAATTGATCGAGACCAAATGAATTGATAGAGCTCTGGTATAGAGCGCCTTATAGTCCAGTCAAAGCTTTTTATGCAATTGAGTTGAGTTACACTAAATTAAATGTAAGGCATAACATATTTGATTAATTCAATGCATATACTCCTTGTCTATCAATCAATTCATTCAAATCATTAAATAATATCATTAATTGATTTAATTTTTTTTCTTTAAATTTTAAAAAACTAATAAAATAGAGTTGAATGCGATCTTCAGTAAACTAATCGATAATAAATTACAATTTGAGAGCAAAATATTTTCTCAGATATCTATCAAAAATTGTGTGCTCTTCTCATTGGTTGGCTTTACTTTAAGTCTATTATAACTCATAATTCTTTTTAAAAAAATATTTGAATAGTTTTGTGATTCATTCAAATCGATTATATCGTTATTATCGTAATTTTGGAACTTTAATTATATTAATGTCAATTATATAACAGAAAATGGAATTTTCATCTAACCTAACTCAATTAAGTTGCAAATGAATGGTATACTTGAATAAAAAATAGTTGGCGCCGAACAAACTTTGCCAGACACTTTATTTGACCCAAAAATAGTTTATGCTTTTATCAAAATATAGTTTGGAATGTAATTTAGACATTCATTCATTTTTGCCATTTTTCCCCTCAAATTGAAGGCAAATATTTTAAATAAATATATTGAAGAATTCCAACCAGTGATGCGGAAGGGGGGTATAGCCTAAATACCCCATAATTTTTTTGTCTGGAGGTACCCCCTAGTTTTGGTTCAAAATACCCCCTAAGTTTGAAAATTTTGGGACCCCCTATTTCGAGGAGCTTTCGCATCACTGATTCCAAATAAATAACCACCACTTTCACTATCAAAATAAACATAAAAATGGTTTGATCTAGATAACATATAAAAGCATATAATTAAATTGATTCTATAATTGAGGAATTAATTAACATAAAATGGCTGAACTCAATATATATTTACTAATTGTTAATATTTATTTCATTTAATTTATTTCCTTTAATTTTAATTTCTTTAATCTATAAAAAGAGCAAAAATAATGATAATATTAATTTCATTGCAAGAATCTATTAGAGTTTGAGTCATTTGGGAAAATATTTTCGCTATTATTTTCTATTGTTACTCAAAAATAAATTGACTAGATTAAATTGACTTGCTTATATGATCAAAATACATTAAAAACAATCATTTATAAGTAATCCTAATTTATTTCTCTAATTAAAACATTATTTTATATTAAAATGTATTTATAAGAGAATTGGTTCGAAATGTTTCCGTTTTTCTAATTAATTCATATAATTTCATTTGACAAATAAGTAACAAAGAACTAAAATGAAATGACCTTGTTTAATAAAATGCAAAAATTAAAATAAATTAGATGAAAGGCTTTGAATGCATAGTTTGACCTATATCATCTAAATTCTAAATATGTTTGAGTAGTAAATCTTCTCAAATAAATTATTTTAAAACATAAAATATTCAACTTTTTGGGAATTAATTTTGAAAACAAGTTCGTTATGGTATTAAAGAGTAATATAAATATTATAGTTTCAAAGGATTATTGTTTTTATGTTAAAAATGATAACAATTTTCTTAATATTCTGGTAAACGACACAACATTTCTATTTTAAGAATAACTTTAATTATACTGTGATTTAGTAATACTGGAATAATTCAGTGATAATTTTTGGTCATTTTCAAGGTATAAAAATTGGTCTTATATTGTATTATATAAGTTATATATAATTTTGGTGATCATATGGTTAGTAATGTAAGTAAAGAAAAGGTTGGACCCCTGTCAGTGCCACTGATTAAGTTTATCCCTCGCAAGCGTTTATTGGGTTTTGTTCTTCGATGAAATGATAACCCATTTCTCATTTCTAGGAATCATTTCCTCGCAATAAACTGAATGATTAAGTGCTTGAAAGCCAACACTTTTACATAGATATCTATAAATCATTCTAAATATTTGAAGAATCTAATGGATTCATGATTTAAGCAAGAATATATATTTATCACAACTGAGAAAAAGATGAAATTCTTTATCGAATTCAATACAATTCTATAATAAGAATTGTGACAACAAATCAATAAATTACATCAATTCCGAAGAGTTCCAAATGGTATCAGTTTTCAACATTTTCTCTGACATTAGAGGAAATAGTCTACAAATGGTTTTACATTTAGAGGACATGTTTTTCAAATTTAGTCTCAAATAAATGTTTATTTAAATTTCAGTTAAATGAATATAAATTTTGAAACCACTGAAAGATTTGTCAACAGATTGTTCTCATTCTTTTCAGATTCATTCTTCTATTTTCAATATTTGAACAGCATTTTCAATTTAACAAGTTTAATCCAATTAATCTAACCGTTAATTTAATTACTTTATAATTGATTTAAGTTGACTAATGTTTTCTATAGTAAAGTAATGGCAGATTCCACGCCATTCCATCGCCAGAATTAATCAACCAAGTATAATTATCTGTAGCATTCTTTTCAAAAGGTAGAACTTTATGGTTTTAAAACTAAATGGTCCTAAAAATTGAATCTTACTCATTTTTAAAATCCATTTATTAAATGTAAAAAATATTTTCACTAATGGTTTGAAAGAATAAAAAAAACATTTGAAAAATGATTTTATGCGCAAAAATTAATTTGAGAAAAGGATTATTCATTTTTGATAACAGTTTAGAGTAAACTACATATAAAATAAAATATAGATCAACGCAAAACTTTAACTCAATATTCCATGATTAATTAACTAATTGTTCACGAATGAATAATTTTTTATTTAAACTTAAAATAAATATCTGTATTTCAGTAATTTTGAACGGAATAAGAATTTTGTTTCAATTGTTTCGCAAAGTTATGTTGGCTATCATTCAATGATAATAACCAGGCTTAGTGTTTAGGGGAAAACATAAGTTTTTTTTTAAAAAAAAACTAGATTGATTATAGTTATAACAGCTTTGCTTTTAATCTGTTGGGAGTCTTTCCTCCCTTTCTTAAGTCTAATAATAATCAATAAAACTGATAAAAATATGAGTGAAAACGTGTAAACATATAAAATAGTTATTAATATTTGTAACTATTTTTTGAATTCGTTTAATATATTATAAAATGAGAAAATAGACAGACCTCTGAAAATTCTGAAGTAATTTTATTGAAAGCTGTGATCCATCTTATTCTTGCTCTGGTTAGACCATCAGGGTTTGTACTGCTGGAAAGGCTAGTCGTTAAACTTGAAGTCATCATAGGAGTAACCGAATTAAAGTCGGTTTTTGGAGGGCTTTTTTCTGGAATATCATCACTAAATTTTACAGTTTTTGGTTCACCCGATGGTTTGTTATCACTTTTGATGGCACTGGGAGGTGGTCCTAATATAGTGGTGGATGGTGGTGGTGGAAGCCCTGGTAAAATCTCATTCATTCTATTATGGATTTCATCGGCGGGAACAGTTTCGTCAGTGCTCTGTCGGCATAAACTGTCCCTCCGATCGTCAATTTTATCAATACTTGACTTTGGAGTGAAGAACTGCGGCGACTGTTTCTCATCTTTATTATGATTATTAATATTCTGTGCGGAGTCATCAAACTCTTCAGAAACAGTTTGCCACATGGTAGACTCAGACTGTACTGAACTTTTCCACTGTTCCTTCTTTTTGTCTGAATTCTTCCTGGTCCAAATGCTTTGATTTTGTAAGTGATTATCAATTGATTCGTTGTTCCAATTGAATGGTTGGGCACTTATTTCATTACTATTTCGTTGTAAATCTTGAGTTGAATTCAATTGATTGAAATTTGTTGCTAAACCCATATCATTGTCGAGCTGTAGCTCTGGTGCTATGCTATTGGTATAGCTATCATAACTGTCCTGTCGAAATGAATCATCAATACTATAGTACTGTTCACTCATTTCCATATTTGTGTCATAACGACTATCATATTTGGCCTGTTTTTGTGGATCTGAGCCATAATTTTCTTCGTATTGTTCAAAACCTCCCTGTCGTTCGAGACTTGGTTTGCGAATTGCCTGACGTCTTCTGGCGAGTCGACTACTTTGACTATCGGGTGGCATCTCTTGAGTTTCATCAATGGTCTCGTATTCATTAAAATATTGGGAACTATTTATGTTATCATTAATTGGATTATTCGGATAATTTTGAATACTTTGAATATAATTATTCGAATTCATTAGATTTGGGAAATTATGAACAGATCTGAAAGTATCACAAAAACAATGGATCAGAATAAATAATTATTCATTAAAACACTTACTTATCGCTTATTTGAGGCAAAGCCCGTCTTTGAGGTCTACTATTATAGGAAAGGGGTTCAGCATATTCTTCATTATAATCATTTTTGAATTGTTTTTTTGAATCAATAAAATAGTTGTGCTGTTGATTGGACTCCAAATTGGACTCATTCTTGTATTCTATAGACTCTTCTCTGGAAAATGTGTCAAAATTGCTCTGATTATAGCTTTTGTCAATTGTGTCGAACGCTCTTCGCGTCAAATTAGAGGCTCCACCAAAATGAGAGGTCGAACTGTTTGGATGATGTGATGTAAAGCTCGGGTTTTGCTGGATTGGATAACTGACATCACTGGTGTAATCACTATCTTCAGATAACCCAGCTAAACATAATACATATAATTAACATAAACATCAATTAATTTAAGCATTAATTCAATTGTAGAAAATACTAACAATACAATTGATTTGGATGATTGAACCTAGACCTTTGTTCATGATTCCAGGCCACCATTTCTTGTTCCATATAAGTATTAAGTAGTTCTAATTTACGACTAAACTCTCCCACGTCATCGATTTGAAACTCTAACAAAAAAAACTTAAATAGTATTTAAAAGATCTCTAAATTATTAAATGAGTTCACCATAAGGTGGTTCGAAATGAGCCTCTAATAAGAGCATATGACCAGTGGGTGTATGTGTGCCGCAAACTTCGCCGTTGATTAACTCGAGTTCGGCGTCCAGAGAGAGCCACTGTCCCTCTCCCACCTTTAATAATAAATTGATTCAATGACTTAAATTTAATTCTTTAATTAATAGAGTCTTCAACAGTTGGAAAGTTTGTGAGAATAATGTTTTGTATATAATATGTTTATTTCCCAAATAAAACAATCTTTTAATGGGAGGAAGCGATACCTCAGTCGCAAATTGAATTCCCATTAAAGGCATCCAATGATTTCCAATTAATTTATCCCAAAGAAGGCCTTTATTCCAAAGTTCTATCACAAGTCCGGTATCCATACGATTAGTTTCACTAAAGGGTAGAAACAAATATGTATTTGAAATGAGACTACAAATAGAAACAATTTTTGAAATTAAATATAATTTGAAACTAAATGTGAGTCAAACGAATAAAAAGCAATCTTTGCTTCAATTATCCCAAAAGTTATTTGGTTTGAAAATAATGTAATCAAATGGTCTTTAATTAATCGTTTGTTTTGCTTCTAATTAAAACCAATGAAAGATCACTTACAACATGAAGTCCTGTTCCCAATTGGGATTACATCCCTTGACTGTAACCGTAGTTGACTTCACATTCTGTAGTTTGAGTGTCACATAAGAACTGAATTGAGCTGTCATTCAGAGGATTTACTATTAAAAAGATGTGCTATCAATCAGTTTTGCTTACCATCAGTTCCGATGAGTCGCGCCCTACGAACTGCAAATTTAAATAAACAATTAAAACCAGTCATCCATTTATTGATTCCTAAACTCAAGTTTATAAAATATTTTCGGTCAAAAAATGATCTCAAGTTTTATTCAATTTACAAATAAAGCAGATTTTAAACAGAATTTATGTCATTTAAATACCAATTGAAAGTTAAACCTATCATTTTGACAATTTACTCAATTAAGGTGACTGATCAGTGATCACCTATTTGCTCCCCTGACTGACTGACTTACTAGGGATATATTAAAATTGGAGGAAAAAGTGAACTGCTGCCATGGTCATGGTCTCTACCCATTGATGTAAATTTACTTAAACTCAGGGGTATTTTGTGAATCACCTTGCCCATATATGCTCAAATTCTGGTGCATGCTTGAAAAAATGAACAAGATCCAATCTTGTTGCAAATATACTTATTTGAAGGATCATTTATCTTAATTTTCTTATTTGATTAAAAACTCTGAACTATGTTGAAAAAAATGTATCGATTTTGGAGTGTCTCAAATGTATGCAATCATTCTCTTGAACAATAAAAAGGCTGCACCTTGTAAAACTTACATTGAAGTTTACTCTGAGCCCACTCTATTCAATAATAAATCATATTCTTTACTGATTTATACTTATATTTATCTGCAGTTCAGATATTGTTGTCAAATATATCTAATTATTTATGGCACCACTGATTGGAGTGCATTACTTTAATTAATAAACATCTGGTTTTCTATTATATTTCAAAATTTTTGTTTAAATCGAATCATTTCCTCAAAGAATTTGAGATTTAATTTGATTACAACTCAAAGATTTAAATCAATTTGTGAACAGACTCTTCAGAAAATATTTAAATCTAATAATGAATTTTTAAAATTATTTAATTAATATTTAAGTAAAAGCTCTGAATTTAGAATTTTAATTAATTATTATTCTTTTAAACAGATATTATTAACTGATTCGCCACAAATGATAAGGAAATGTTTGTTTTTTAAAATATTCGTAAAATTGATTCAATGGAGGCCTTAATTAAGTTCATTGATTATCTAATTTATTGTAAATTAAAACCATTATTTGAAATTAATTTTTATATTTATTGTTTCGTTTGCTATTATTAATTAAATAAATAAAATCTTTGTGAAAATCTTTGGCAAATAAAGCTCTGGTCTGACAATAGTGTAAAGAGAGAAATGAAAGGGTTGTGTTATCTTCTGTCAGATTTTTAATTGGAGGGTATTATTACTAAATTTTGTTAAATGTTTGTATGTTTGACAACATTTTTATTCGTAGAACACATTTTCATAATAAGAACTTTATTTACAAAGATTTACAAAAAGCTCGACTGAGTCTAAACTTGTATAACAGAATAATATCAAATTGACATCAAATATTGATAGTTTTGATCAAGTAAAAAATTCTTACAGGTTTTCTGTTATATGCTCTCAAATCTACCGAAACCTCGTTTTAAAGTCTAAAATCTATAAAATGTTTAATAAAAATCTTTTCAGTACTAAAATTGAAGCATTTTATAACATTTAAATTTTAAAGATACTAACATGCTAAATTAAGTTACTAGATATATACTTCAAACTAAAATAAAAGAATGAATTAATATAAAGCGAATTTGGCAATGAGTTAGCAAAACTCAAATTAAGTTAAATGACTAAATTGTGATAAAATAATGAATAAAAAATGTTTTTTGGGTTTGTTTTATGTATTGAATAATAAAGTGCCGGATCACAACTCAAGGTCCTAATTGAGTATGATAAGTTATTTTTTAAAGTTTGACATTATGAACAAAGGCTAGTTTTATTGTGATTCTTTTGAGAAAGGACCTTTTTCCCAAAATATTCTATCCTGTGATGGCTCCGTTTGTTTCATATTCCGATATTTCAGTTTTGCATTAATTTGATTATTTATGAGCTAAAACTATCAATTAAGTTAATAGAATAATTAATAAAATACCTTGTTAATTCAAATAAATTTAATATATGAGTGACGTAAACAGACTTATAATAAATATTTTTATATATTAATAGAAATTTGGGAATTAATTGTGGTTTTGAGTAATTATTTAAAGTAAAATATAAAACATTAATAAATTGTAATTTCATCAGAAATAAGCAAAATATAATTGTATGACAAATAGAAATGACTTTGATCTAGTTAATAGTTCATTCAACAAATGATGAAATATAATTTTCGAATTGATCAAGTCAAAAGCACTCAGCATTTATAATGGAGTTAAATATTTGCTTTTCTTTCAAAAGCCTTACAAATGAATAATCAATTTATTTATTCATTTGTTGGTCGAAACAAATCGATTTGATTTTGTCAATCGTTTTAAGGGTAGTTCTCATATATTATTAAATCTATTGAAAGAACAAAATTCAAATATTCAAAGATTATTGGCTAAGAAAACACAAATTATTGAACAGAATTTCAAATTCTGTATTCAAATAAAATGGGAAATCATTTAAAGAATAATAAAATAATGGGTTATATCGGAAATGAGGTCAGACAGAAGGATCTCTTACCGGTCACACAAAGCAAAGACATTCGGTTCTGTATATTGTCTTAAACGGTTATCACTCAGAATAAACAGAACTATAATAATTTAGTGTTGACTTCATTTTATGGTTGAGTCAAATATTTAACTCAATTCTAATGAAACACAATTGATATTAAACTCTGATATCAAAGTAATTGGTTTCGATATGACGTCATTTTGGTGGCAAAGTTGAAGATAACGGAATCGCATACTATTTTGGAACAGTTATGGAAGCTGTATATCAATCGCACAGACAATAGGAATAGTGGAGAATAGAGCCACTGCTATTCCAATGATTGGCTCCACCTAACCATACACACAGAATAACTATTCTCTAGTATTGAAAGAGTATCATGATAGAATTACCATGGTGATGCTCTCGTCTGACAGGTGCTGCACAGGACAGAATACGACAGGCAAGTGTTTGCCCAATATTTCTACTCATTTTATATTAATTTGTTTTTTTTTCAATAAATAATTGTTTTTAAATAATTTATTCATTTTTTCCAAAATTCTTTTGACAATTGAATTAAATAATGAAAAGTAAATAAATGTAAATATTTTTACAATAAATAGAAACAAATCTGAAGAATATTGGAGTGAATTAAGTCAAACAAAATATATTAAAATAACTCTAAATTTAAATCATTTTCATTCGGTCTCCGGATTATCGAACCACTGAATCCAAATTAATTATCGATTAATATATTGATAGAAAATAAGCTCAGAATAGACTTACATGAATGTAATTATGTTCGGGTAGTTGGGAGGCCTGATAGTGATCTGTTAAAAGCATTTGTGAAAAGCTGTGATGCATTTGAATGGCTTCTTGTTGTCGGTTATGGTCACCAAAGTGTCCGTAAAGATCTGAATCAATAAATTATAGCAAAATATTAATTTTGATTCAAATATGTTATGAGTTTTGCCAAAAAAGATATTTCTCTAAACACAACAAATCAAAGATACTATTCGTTGGGAAATCTATCACTTGTTTATTACCTCTCTATTTCTGCAATCGATTCGGGGAGATAATCAAGATAATCAATTATTTTACAGGTTTTATAGTGGTATTGCAAGAACAAAAAAAACCTTTTGTACTAAAAATCAATTAAATAATAATTTGAGATAATTATTAAAATAAAATTCGAATATCAAACTCTTGTGGCTTCTTATATAAACATCTATCAACATTAGTATCCAGTAATGCTTAAACTCAACTTAGG
>JAQFZI010000335.1:0-18052 GCA_034695605.1 Eupelops occultus | reverse complement strand
TTCAGAATATTGTTCTCAAAACAAAAGAACATTTATTATAAAATAATTAATTATATGGTTGGCCCGGATTCTGATTAAAACAAGCGATAAGTTTAAGCCATTTGTTATGTTTTACAAAAAGTTTAGTTGAGATCAAAATTTCATCTTTTTATTGAATATTTAATTTTATGAAAATTCCATTAAATTATTTTCAAATGACTTTAATATAAATAATTAATAGAAAATAATGTAATTTATAATTCTATAAGTTATGGTTGAGTTGTATTTCGTTTTTTTTTTGTAAAATAAAGTCAGGCCTCAAACACAACAATAAATATAAAGTATAGGAAAATATATAATAAATTATTCGAAGAAGAGATAAAAACGGATGTATTTTCGCTTTCATTGACATATCATTGAATGGCCTAATATTGAGATTGAATTTATTTTATATATATTCCTAAACTCATGAATAAATTCAATGAAAACTCTTCGACTTTACAATCAAAATACGAGACATAAAGCTTTATGTTTGAAACACAACCAAATTGAGTTCACTATCGACTCATGAATTTCAATAAACCAATCCTTGAAATTAAGAATATTCTAGAAATACATGTATCCAAGAAGATGAATAAGATTATATTTTTTTTAAAAATTAGCAAATAAATGAGTTTTAACAATACCAGGATATTTGAGTCATCACTTAGAATAGTACTTAACTTTTTGAAGGCATAAATAATAGCTATTTATTAAAGAAAATGAGTGAAAATATATGTGAATTATGAAAGTGTGAAATATTAAATGTTTTGATCCAACACTTAAATCAAACTCTCTTTTGAACAATAAATTTATTAATCAATATTTGTTTTGAAATTAATTGTTTTTTGGTCTAAATTTTCTTCACTGGAGTGAGAAAAGCCGTCTTTTAAGAGATAACGTCTGTCAGCAAATGATAAATTCATTGTAGTCTTTGGGAACTTTTGGTTCTCTCTTCAAATTAAAGCTATCATTACTTTCAGTTTTTTATCAAAAAATTCAATAAATAATAGAGAAAAACAAGACTTTAAAGCGAAGAATAAAATACAATGAAAGCAAATGGAGTGAAAACGAAAACAGTTATTAACTTGGATAAATAGCCAGAATCTTGATTGCATTTAAATGCCAAACGAATATATATTTCACTTCAAATATTGAAGAAAATAATAGACATAACATAACAGAGAATAACAGACAAACTTTTGAAAACAGTGTAAATAATATATCAAAGAAAATATTCGACAAAAACGTTAATGAATTCAAATTTCAACAAATTTTATAAAATTGGAATAAAAATATGTAAATTAGACTCAACTTTGAAAATTCAATAATTTAATGAATAGAAAAATATTTAAAGAATAATAATTTCTACAAAAGGAGATAATTTGCGAGAAAATCATTTATGTAGTCCACTAATTCTGTGCCAAACCATAAAATAATGAATCATAATATATAATAATAATAACAGGACTTATGTCGACGGCTGAGAAAAAGTGGAAATAATGAAATAGAGAAAGGATAGACCAAATAGTGTGGAACACGTAACTAAATATTGGGCTCACGTATACAAAATCAATAATTGTTTCTCTGTTTTCAGTATTTTATTCTTTGGGAGACAACAAAAAAATGGTTAAAACAAACTTTTTTTGTCTTAAATTCGAGTCAATCCTCAATTGAATGTATTGTTTATAGGCTATTGTTATCGAATACAGAGAGTAATCCCAAATAATAACTGTTAAGCCGTTACTGCAAGCGATAAGTCGGGAGGAATGTTAGCCTCGGAGCTGAACTCAATCATAACTCATTGTCATGTTGTCCGTCAGACAAAGATAAGATAATTAATGACTTTTGAAAAGAGTATTTTGCAGTTTAGGTTTAATGTCTCTCCTCATCATTAGATTTTTGCAAAAAAGAGACTCTTTTTATGATAAAAGGCATCGAATGAAAAGATGTTTTAAATGTAATAAAATAAATGAATACTCTTTGGAGCCATAAAAGTGATGCATAAGATGTATGCAAAACTATGATAACAAATAAATAAATAACCCGAATAAGAATAACAGTCAATATTTGCAATATTCTCATCTATTTTTTTTGATGCAAAACTCTTCACTCATTTTTTTTATGGAAGTGAGGGACGGATTAAATTCAAAGTTGAAAACTATTCAAAAATTCTCTGTTTTTTTGTCTCTCATATTATATTTAATAGACTCCAAGTTTTCCAGAATTACATAAAAAATGGAATTCTCTTAAATGGGATGACATTAGAGGTAAACATTACCTAATGTCCTGATATTTGAGATTCCAATTGCGATGTTGTGAAGCATATAATAGCTATCAACTAATGTTACCTATGATTAGATTTCATACCATAAATGGAATCACGTTATGGACATAAAATCACGAATTGTTGTTCCCTTCCATTAGAGAGAAGTTTCTCTAAATTTATTATATTTTCGCTTTTATTTATTCCTAATTTTTTTGTCCACATTTTTCACATTTGTTGAGTTATGGGAGACTTAATTCTGTTCTAACCGTAAAATATATGTGACATTAGAGTAATTTTATTTATTTAAGTATTTTTTTCTTCAAATCCCATTAAATATAATCGAATTTAATTTATTTTTTTCCTTTTCTTTAAAAAAGATTTTGAACTCAAGAGATGAGAATAACACGCCTTTAATGGCTTCAAATGAATTCTTGTTCATTTCAAAAATTTAAAAAAAAGGGGGAAAAATACATTTTATTAACGCTTTATTTGAAGAAAAATCTATTATTTTTATATTTCAGTGAATTTAAAGAAACCGCTGAATGAATATCGAAATGAAAATATAATTGAAATCATAACCGAAATTAAGACTCAAATTGAAGACGTGATTAAGAAATTGATGTCAAAACCCTGATTAGAGTTTAAATGATTTAAGATTTCTAATCATATAATCAATATTCAGATATTTTAAGTGAAATTACAAAAAATGTGAAAAATTTCCTTCAATTAAATGAGATATTTTTGATGACTTTCATATAAGAAAGTGGAGTATGGCATACCAGTCCCCTTTCTAACTTCAATTTAGACAATTATGAGTAGAGCTCCTCTCCCTCTTCAGTAAGAGCCGACAAAATTAGAAAAAGCGAAATGAGAAGTGAAGCCAACTTTTATTGATCTAATCTTTAGTTTCCTCCCGAGAATGGAATTATTTTCAACAAATCCAGAAAATGATGAAAAGTATGCTTCGCTATAAATGTATCGCTTTAAGAGTCGATGGCTTTTAGGGAAGGCTCAACATATCTACACATTTTGAGAGATGAAAACATTGTCTTTATTCTGAAATAAAACGCTTTGATTCAAACCGTATAAAGAATTTGCAAAACAGACGGTAAGAGTGAGGCTAAAAGTGAGGGTCGATAATGAGATCTCAAATCAACTCAAAAGAGAACAAAAAAAGTGATTTCAAAGTAAAGTGAAGTCAGAAATAACACAAAAATAAGGAAAAAGACATCTATTTGAAAGAAAACGAAGAATAGAGAGCCCATGAACTGAATTTCGAGCCAAATAGTGAGCCAGTGATCAGTCAATGATCACCAATCAGTAGATCTTAGAGAGACTTTCATACAAAAAGTAAAGAAAAATAAGACGTTTTTATAGTTTGGGAGAAATGGCAGCAAAACACACACCTTATCTTCAATAATAGAGATTATTTTAATATGAATTTATGTCGAGTCTATAACAACGAGAATGAGCTGACATTTTTTGAATAGTATTCCTATTATAAGCAAAAAAGATTAATAAGAGCTGTGATGCAGAAGAAGAAGAAGGTCTTAAAAATGACGGCCAAATTATTAGTGGCATAAGAATCAGAGCCCAGGCATACAATTTAATGATGAACTCAATGGAGGAAAATTGAATAGAAAACTATAATCCCTTTTATATTGGAGTTATCGCTGAAAAAGCGCTGAATTGACTCAATTTTAAATCAGATCCAAAACCAGAACTGAATATTCGATTCCTACAGAATTTATTTAACAAAAGTTTATGTTTTCGTAATTTTAGTTCACTTTCTCTATTTGTGTAATAAAAGTCTGTCTTCGACTGTATTGTTATCTAATATAAGATATGTTTTGTGGCGTTCGTTAGTTAACTGACATTTTTATGAAACGAATATATGGCTAACATTGAGACCAAAGCTTATTGTATTCCCAAAATGGTATCTTTGGATACAATGGTTTCGATCGTATAATAATAATAATAACAATAAGTTTAAAATAAGAACAACACAACTCCTATTCCTTATGAAGACTACTCCTTATTGTCGACCAAATACTTTATCGCTTCCCAGATATGATTCTCAGATATTTCCTCAAAGAATTGTATCTTTTCCTCGAAAAAAGTGAAATCGATATAACCATAAATATATTTGCTATACATTTGTTTGAATTTCTTCTTAATTGCAATAAAACATTAGACTTTGGCCAGAATTTAGAGTTCATTCAACTCTTATACCAATGTTTAGAGTCATAAGGTTTTGATAATAAACAGAAATAATTTTATCGATTAGTAGTCAACGAAAATGATTGAAAGAAATCATTACTAACTATATTTGACACCACTCTATACACCACTCTATAAAAATCAAATATTTGGAAAACTAAATAAATATTTTTCAGAAATAAAGAGTAAAAAATTGCCGAAAAACTTACAAAAAGGATATTATTTATAAATTTGATACAATATTCTGAATGCTTACAAACATTTTTATAACATTTATCAGTATATGAGAGCCAAATGCACTGCAATTCATGAGCTCGAATGGACGGCCACAATAGATGAGGCACTACTGCTTTAGCCGTATCTCAAATGGTTGTGCTCTCAACAAATATTTCAAACTAAATGTCATAAAAGGAAAGTCAGTCCAATATTTCATTAAAGAACAGGTAAATAATGATTCGACTTTTGTTCAAATACTCGTCCATTGTATTCATGAACGGCTCGAACGCATAAAATTTAAATAAATTATTAACTAATTAAGGCCTAAAACACTGTATGACATGCCATAACTGGAACCAGTCGTTCGCATTTCTATTTGAATTGATTAAAATATTTGTTTGTTAGAGACTGTCCTAACTTCTAATTCAATACACAGAGAGGGCACAAATTTTTCTAATCATTTATTATCTTTTAGTTTATGGATATCTGAAGCCTTTGAGAAGATGTGAACACAACTCCAAAATAGAAACCAATTATTATTCAAATCTTAATCATAAAAAACTTGAATAAAATAATGGTTTCATATATAATGGAAATCATCTCAACTCACAAATGGTTTAAAATATTTTGATCTAAAAAAGGATTTAATTCCACACAAAGTATTCAATTCCTTCTCTGAATTAATTAATTAGTTTTCTCTGAATTGTTATTTGGAGCGAAATCTCAAAAACGTTTTGCAGATTTTGATCGAAACCAGAGTTTGTGATTCAAATTAATTTAAATTCATTAGAATTGCATTCAGTTTTGGAAAGCCGTAATAGAAGTGCAAAAATATTCATTGCTTTGGCTCAGAATAATTGGTTTTCGTAAACATATAATCAAATATTTTCAAAAAGATATCATATTTTAAATAAAATATTTTCATTTGTTTGGACTCTTTTTTATTAAAAAAGTAACTTTCGCTAAATCTCTAGAAATTTAAGTCACTCTAAAGGATTAGTTGGCAATAATTGAGTCAACAAATGAAAGGTTTACTAAAACACTAATTGATTAGAGAAGAGTCTCTTCGCGAACCAAATATTGACAAAAAAAAGTCAAATTAAGAAAATTGGAAAACAATTTGTTGGACTTAATGTCGAACTCTAGCATTCAATCAATAAAATAAAGGGACATAATTATCGTGAAAGTAACGACAATCACGAATCTTATCATTGAAATCGACCCCAAAAATGAAACGAATATTTTTTTTGAGTAAATGTTAACATTTTTTTAATATTTGAAAAAATCTCAAAATCCATTATATGTCAGTTTTGAAGGAATTTTGACCAAAAGGTACCCCAAATACAAGAATTGAATAAACAGAGCTATAAATGGTTTGATGGGAGAATAGACCGAATCGATTTATGTCGAGAGATGAGTCACATTTAGTGGTATTTCCACAGTGACTGTCAAAGACCAACACTTCCATCCAATCACTTTTCATAAACATTAAGTTTAAGGCCATTTTTATCTATTTTTTTCTTTAGTCAAACTTTAATCCTGGTCTAAAATTTGTTGTAAGAATCTTTTGTCAGAAAACATTTATTACTTATAATTTCAATTGAGATGAGAGTAATATTTAATCGGAAATTAAAATTTTCAAACAATCAATAGATTAACGGAATATATAAAGCAATAAAAGTAATGAAATAAATATTGATTTTATGATTCACTCAATTGTTTTAATATTTAACCAAAATTATAATGAAATCTAATAAAACATAATCTTTTGAATTTGAATTTCTAAGAAAAACATTAGTTTTAAAGTAAAAAATATCGGATTTCTTAATAAAATCTATTCAAATGGTGTCAAATAAAACACTTCAACAAAATAATAGTTAATTGTATTCAACTCACGGCTATAATACAGAAAACTATTTATAACTACTGATGAGAATACAAATTAATATATCAATTGATCGGCCAATCAATGAAACAATTAGTAAATTAAAAGATATCCTAAAAATAACGGCACTTCTCTTATCAAATGTTACGAAAATCGATATAAAAGTCAATCAAAACAATAATATTCTCTGATTTGAAGCGATATTTGAATGAATGAAAACATAAATTATTTATAAAACAAATCGATTCCAAAAATAATAATCAAAATTAAGAGAAATTAAAGAAAATGAGATTAATTGCATGGTATTAATAGTCTATTAGCTCTGACCTCAACATAAGCGTCGACAGAAGCGGACGAATGAAATACAAGAAGAATCAAAGCGATGATAAACGTATTGATTGACCAAGTAGGATTCGTCATTTTAGTGATCAGTTGACTGATTATCAGTTAATTCTTCGCAATATTTAGTTGAAAACAGACCAAAAATGGCCGTCCGATTGTGGTCTTGTGTTCTCACCCACACTATCTGTGTCTGATATGACGAGAAGTATTGTAAGTGTTGTGAAAAACTGTAAAACCAATGGTTATGTTAGAGAAATGGAGACATAGAATGGCATCGAATCGTATAGAACAGCTTTGAGAGCACAGGCATAGAGGCAGAGCTCAGCCAAAGAGAGGGGAGAAGGTCGCAAACACTCACAGCTAATCATCCAATCGCTCGCAAATGTTCGCTAATGGTCTCCAACTGCCAGAAGGCATACCATTTCTGGAGAATCCAATACAAGGCGTCATCTCTTCGTCTGAACAGCAAATAAATTATCGATTTTTTTCGTTTCTTTCAAATTGAAAGCACTTTTTGTCTTATATTTTACACAAAAGTCCAATCGATTCTCTAATAAGAGGTTCACTAAAAATAGATTATTCTTTATATCAGTTTGAATGCAGAGAAGGCCTCACTTATCGATCAAATAATTGAATTTTTTATTGGATTTAAAAATAAGAAATCGATTTATATCTCAATACAAATGTCGACCAAAAAAAGCATAAAATAGTTTAAACTTTTAATAAATTATTTATAGAATTCGTGTTCGGATTCATCTTTTTTGATATTATTTTTATACCCCTTTTCGAAATCTTTGGGTAAAACCACGTATCGGTTCTCTCTGACCGCATGCATACCCGCCTCCTGACAAATGGCATTAATGTCGGCACCAGAGATACGGTCGGGACGGGCCACATAGTCTTCGAGGTCTACCTCATCGCTCAAATTCATTCGGGTTGTAATCGTTGAGAATATCAGACGCTTTTGTCTTCTGTCCGGAAGCGGAAACTCGATCTTTCGGTCCAATCTTCCCGGTCTAAGAAGTGCGGGATCTAATGTGTCGGCTCTGTTTGTGGCCATAACAACTTTAACATTAGTTGTCTGATCGAAGCCATCCATTTGGTTGAGGAGTTCCAATAGGATTCGCTGAACTTCTCTATCGGCACCGGTCTGGGCATCAAAACGTTTGGTTGCGATGGCGTCGATCTCATCGATGAAAATGATTGCGGGGGCGTTCTCTCGGGCCAATCGGAACACGTCGCGGACCATTCGCGGCCCTTCACCCAAATACTTTTGGACAAATTCGGAACCTACCACTCGGATGAAGGATGCGGTGGTGTGGTGCGCCACTGCTTTGGCTAACATTGTTTTACCACAACCGGGAGGGCCATACATAAGCACTCCACGGGGCGGATCGATTCCGATCTGTTTATAGAGTTCGAAGTGAGTTAAGGGCAGTTCAACCGCTTCTCTGATTTCTTGTTTTTGAATATCAAGACCTCCGATGTCAGCGTAGGTCACATCCGGTTTCTCGTCGGGTCTTAACATAGCTATACTACTGTCCGCTTCGGGCGGCAATACATCGACCAAAGCATTGCTGTGTTTGTGAAGCGCTACCGAAGAGGAAGGCTTAAGAAGTTCCCTATCGATTGTACTCAAAATCCTGACGTAATAATTAGATCCTGTCGTCGAACCAACTATTCCCGTATTTGCGTCGACGGCTTCTAAGAACTGTCCGATTACTAGTGGAACAGATTGGATACGTTTGACCTCTTCCTGTGCGTGAAGATACTCTTTCTTCAGATTCTTTTGTTCGTCTTTAATGTATTCCTCCTGCACTTCCAGAAATTCCAACTGTCGCTGAAGTTTCTTATATTTAACGTATAAGTCATCCAAGTCTTCATTTTCATGGGTCGGAGTCGAAGAAGTGGTCACTAAATGCTTGACATCAGAGCCGAACGTTTCTTCCTTTAAGAACCAAATTGGGAACAATTTATTATCAAAACAAATGTGTCATTAAATTGTTAGAAGAAATACCTTTTCTGGTAAAACAATTCCGAGCTCTTCCATTATTTAAGAAGAAGATAATAATAAGTTTTATTTAATTTAAAATTTTGAAATTCAATGTTCAGTAAATGTGTTGACAATGAATTGCAATTTGAGTTTCATTGAAATCACCAAAAGATGGCATTAAATGTATTCAAACATTCATTTCATCACTTGTTTCCCAAAACACAAAACCAAATGTTTTTAGTTTTTTTTAAAGATCTCAAGAATTAAAATTTGAACTCTCCATAGATTATAAGACATCTGATGGCCGGAAAAACAGTGGTTGTGTTGGGCGGAGGTATAAGTGGTTTGTCTGCCGCTTATTATATCCACAAATTCTGTTACCATTTGAATCAAATAACAAAGATAATAGTTTTAGAGGGTAGTCCCCATCTGGGAGGTTGGCTCAAGACTCATACTTTTGATGATGGTGTTAAACATGAATTAGGACCAAGGACACTTCGGTCGGCCACAAACACCGGATATAATGCTATGACTCTTGTAATCAATTTAATTATTTTTTGTTAATTGTTCTCAACTTTTCTTAATTCAAAGGCAGAAGAAATCGGTTTAACAGATGAAGTGATCGGAACTCCAACCAATTCATTAGTCACCAGAAAAAGACTTATTTTAGTGAACAATGAATTAGTGGTTCTCCCGAACAGAATAATAGATTTATTTATTAAATTCAAACCATTTTCAAAAAGATTAATAAATTATGTCATTAAAGACTTTCGGACACCAAAAGTAGATTTAAGTCTTTACGGCGACGGAAAAGATATAAATGTCTATGACTTCGCTAAATATCGGATGGGATCCGAAATCGCAGACTATTTCATGGATCCGTTGTGTAGAGGAATAACTGCCGGAAACGCAAAGAAATTATCTTTGATTTCACTCTTCCCTCAGATGTTGAGAGGCGAACAGGAGACCGGATCTCTCATCAAAGGAAGTGTTCTCAACTCCCAAAGAGACGCAATGCAAGTCTACGCCAGTGATCTAGTTCAAATGGCCAAAGCTAAACGTTGGGGAACATATACTTTTAGAGATGGTTTGCAGGCACTGCCTGAACGCTTGTGTCAATACATGCTTTCTTTGGACGGAAGTCCGGTTGAAATCTACAATCAATCGGTTGTCAATAAAATTGAATTCAACGAAAGCACTAAAAAAGCTTTGCTTAATGTGAAGACCGCAGAGGACAGCATTAATTTAGAGGCAGATTATTTATTTTCTTCGATACCTTCCAATAGTTTGGCTAATATTTTACCGCAAACCGAATGCAAGGATTTGTGTGACGCACTCAAAGAGATACCCACTGTTCATATGGCTGTCGTTAATCTCGAATTCAAAGGAAAAGTAATGCCCGACGACTCTGGCTTTGGTTTTTTGGTGCCCTCCAAAGAGGAGTCTAAGATTTTGGGCTGTGTTTACGACTCTTGTGTTACTCCAGAATTCAATGCCGGAAAAGACATCACACGTTTGACTGTAAGACCACTTTATTTTTGTAAAAATTGACATAAAATACTTGTTAATACCATTTTAGATAATGATTGGCGGAGAATGGTTTGAACAGGTGTTGGGTGATATTAACTCTGTTGACGAGAAATCGGTTCTTAACGTTGCTTTAGAAGCGGTTCGCCTCCATATGAAAATAAATGCCGAACCGATTCGATATATCGTTACCATAAATAAGGCAAATCATTACTTAATTTAAAAATTTTTGTGCTGAACTTGGTTTGAATTACAGGATTGTATTCCTCAGTACCATTTGGGACACCGACAGAGAATTGAAAAAATCGATCAATTGATCAAAAAATATAACCTGAATATGACATTAGTTGGTGCTTCATATCAAGGTTTTAGTGTTCCCGACTGTATATTCAATTCAAAGTTAGCGGCAAAAGGTTTCTCCAAATCTCTCAAACAAACGGATCGATCGGAAGCTCTTTCAGAACCCATTCTTCAAAGAAATTCTATTCAATGAGTATTAAAAGAGTCGACAGATATTTGTATTCAAACATTTTCTGTTAGCTTTAGAATTGAATAAATCAAAGTTAAGTTCTGAAGATTTGGTTTGAACTTAAAAAACTTTGCATCAGAATTGAAATTTCAATTTTGAAGGTCTGTGTCCTTAGGTATGTCTCCCATCAAACATAAGTTTATATATTTCAATAATTTCTTTGAAATACTTTTAGTTTTGAATTAATGAATAAAAAATAAAAATAATTTAATTGATTACGACTTTAAGTTTGTAATCAAAATGATTTCAAAATGATTTCGTTCGTGTCGTAAAACATCTTGCAAACAAAAAATCAATTATTTCTGATTCTATTTTATCAGAATAAATATATTTGAAGAAAGAGTTGAACTGAATTTGCAATCATTTGAGACGATATCTCATTTAAGTAATTGATGTCTCATTAATTTGATTCAAAAAATACTTTGAATTTTTCATTTCTGATATTTAGCCGAAAGGTTTAATCGACTCTAAACTCTCGATTGGAGTCTCATTGGGTTCTTAAATATGACTTTTAATTATTGTTGAAAATAATATTCACTAATTAATGGTTAGGTTTTCTCTAATATTTCATTAAAATTATAAAACTTTCTAAAAAAGCAAAACAAATAAAATTCTTTTTTATTATTAAATAATTTGTGTGAAAGAGAAATGGTTTATGTCTTATACCAAAGAATAAGAATTGAAGAACTGGTCTGTAGTATGAGTTAAATGGTGACCACAAACTTGATATGAAGTGCTATCAAAATGTTTATTAGAGTCGGTGAACAACTTTTCCTATTAATACTCTTGAAATAAGTTTTTATTGCAAACACTTCTCTCTCTCATAGGTTTTGCTCGAAATTATTAACCGTAAGAATGACTTCTAAAATATTTGAGTGAATTATTTATGAGTCAAGTCTTTAAAAGATTATACTCTTATTCTGGAAGAGAAAAAAACTTGAAATTTAATTCATTTTACTTTCAATTAAGTTTTATAATCGACTCATTTATATTCTAGTTTTCATTTCTCACAAAAATGATGAAAATTTATTGAAAGACAGAATAAGATTAAAACAAATTTATTAAAGTTTATGAAAACGAATTAGTTTTGAATTCTCAAACCAATAAATCTAATTATTAATGAACCAAATCTTCCATTGGTTTCAACTCATTCTTTAATTTAATGGTTTGTTTAACAAATAGTTTAACATTTGTTTAAAATTTTGTTTTATAAAAAAGTTATTGAAATTTATTTATCGATTATTTACTGAAAATGAATTCCTGGTGTAATTGAACCCATGATTAAGGCTTTGGTTCAATGCTTTAAGATTTTAATATTTTGTAAGCTTTTATGAGTTTTGTATTGATTAATATAATAGGCGTTAAAGTTAGGCCAGAATGAGCTCTCCTTTATTAAACAGAATTTCATTATTAATCTTAGATATTTAGCGAAAGGTTGGATCCGATGGAAGAATGGATAGAATAATACAATAGAGTATTCTCTCTGTGAACTACAATAATAATGAAATGAAGTAAAACTGCGGGGAGTTTTTAGGGGCACACAAATGGTGTACAACACTTGACTACAACACTAATGATTAATGTTTTTGAAACATAAATGCGTACACAAAGTATCCATCGGTTCTTATGAACCGGACCTACAATAAGGCTTTGGTCTCAGTATTGGCTCATAATTTGAAAATTCAATGTTTGGCTGCAATTCATTCATTCATTCATTTAAAGGCTTCAAACTTTTCAAACCAATCAAATGAATGCTTTTATCGTAAATTCTTTTTAAACGAAAAAATATTTGACTTCTCTTCAAATGATAACTCATTAGAGAACTGAAAACTAAATAATTTCATCAAATTTTAGTTTTGAATTTTGAAAGTAAGAGTGGACTCGAAGGCAAACCACATTAAATAACTGTCTTAAAGTTAATACCATTGAAAGAAACATGTCTTTGACAGAAGACACAATCTATTTAGATATGAAACAAAGCCATATGAATGTAAGAATGTTTAACTAATGAGGGTTTGCCTTAGGCTTCAAACTATCTTTTTATGATTACTTAAGTTATATTCTGTCAGAAGAGTCAAAGAAAGTCATTGCATTTCATGTCATCGTTGATAAGCGATGAAACCATGAATTTATTCCCCTCTCATTTCAAATGTTTGAATTATTTGAGAGATATTCCAATTTTCATAGCTTTTCAATCTTATCCATACCTTCAGACGTTTCAAATTGTCAGATATACCAATAATTAATGGCAAGACATCAAAATATTGTCGACTACTTATCTATTTTTCTTTAACCACTTTTAATATAGCAATAAATTGGAGTCAATTCTCAAACGAATAAAGATATTAAACGCTTTGACTTTTAAAATGGGCTGTGATTTGAATTTTTAAATATTTCGCTGAAAGCCTTGATTTGTTCCCAAGAAATGTCATATATAGGGAGCGAACGTAACAACTGTTTTATTGTCTCTCAATTATTATCAACAGTCGAGACATTAGCCGAAAAGCATTTGCCGATTGTATGCCGATTGCAATGTATCACAATTTTCGACGTAATATAAACTTTACAATCACTGCACTGACATTAAAAGTTATGGTACTTACCAGTGCACTCTTGTCGTAAAGGGGATGACTTTCCAAGACTTTCTTTTTCTCTAAATGCAATAAAACGGTTGACGCGCTCTAAACGTCTCATTGGACTCCCTTTTCAGTGATAAAAGCTAAGCAACAAAAGTTAAGATGAGTTTTACTTTAGTTTAATGATTGTTACCTCCCCTTCCAATTGGAATTTAAGTCTTGCAAAGAGAGGCCAAACTGTCATTTGTTGGTAAATGACTTAAAATCTCTTGTTTTTGACATTAATTGAAAAACTAAGCTATAAATCATTTGTCAAATTATTTATTAATATGTTTTCAAATCTAACTCTCATTTAGACTATGAGTTGATTTCATTTGAAGCCATACTATTATAGACTATGTCTATAAACTGACACCGATTTTAATTAATGAGAATCTCTGCACAGAATAATAAAAATAAAAGCATTCCGTTTATGAATTTTAAGTAAAAAGTAAGACAAAGAATAGAATGAATTTTCAAAACATTTCTCAAAACCCAATAATTATTCAATAAATCAAACGAATGGCTATTAAAAAGTTTTCTGATTAACTCAGCCTTCAATCGATAATTAGTGCCTTTGAAAGGTAACCTTTCTTATAGAAAATTACTTATTTTAATCAAATTTAATCAATAATTTAATGTTTATTTTTATAAAAAATGTCTGACAAGAGATTCGTTACTAAAAATGATAATAAATTATTTTACAAAAAAATATCAAAAGTTAATACATATTATAATTTAAATTATATTTCAATCGAGAAGATTGATAAGATTTGATCATGGTCAAAAGTTCAATTACTGTATAATCAGTCAGTCAACACGAACTTTGCATTATCACAAGAGTGCTGTTAGTGGTGGCCGAATGGTGGACACCATTACCATTACACTTAGAGACAGGAATTGAAGACTCTCTGTCGGTGTTATCTCTATCGGAGGCGTTGAGCAGATCCGTCCGACTTCGACGCTTCCTTTCAAGTGTTCCATTGAGTCGCGTAAAGCTTGCGCTGTGATGGTTGAGCCGAGAGTTACTGTGATTTAAATTAGAGTTAGGGAAGTGCTCATCCATTCTCTTCATTTTTCGCCTCTCCATTGTATTCATCGAAAGTGGAGTTTCGGTGTTATTATTGGTGTTATTGTTAGACAAGTGATGCTGTGATGCGCTCTTTGACCGAAAACTATCGTTCATAGAATTGGTTCGGTTCAGAGTAGAGCTCCCGTTAGATATCTCGCAAAAAGGATTAACTCTAATATTTATATTATGCGGATATTCTGTGTCCAATCCATTGATAGAAGAACGCGATAAGTAGCCATTAGAGGCGGCGGCCACCAATGTGTTGGACAAATGACCGTTTGATCGGTGGTGTTGTGCTAATAGACTGTGATTACTGTGACTAAACATATGATTGTGATTATTGCCGTTCGCTTTCGGGTGTTTCTCTTTTGGCAGTTTGCCTGAACCCAAACCCGAGCGGGGAGTTTGTTGTTTTGATCGCACAACACATAACACAATGCATACGACAAACACCAATACCAGTGCTCCGGCGGTTATGAATATCACTGAATACAAAGTCTTGTCTTTGTCAGTCTTGACCGGACCTATGCTTCCATTTATGGTGTTGTCGTCGATTTGGTCCTTTTTATTGCCCTTTTCTTTAGTGATCTCAGCGCTCGGGTGAGTCTTAACCATAAATATATTGGAGAATTCAGAAGTACCTGCTACATTAAAACATTGCATCTTTATATCATAAGTGGTGTCCGGCAGTAAATGAGTTATAATATGAGATCTGGTGGTCGCCCCCATCGCAGCCACTTTCAAATAGTCACCAGCAGATATAGTGGCCCGGTAATAGATGAAGAAACCCTCGATTGCAACCGAATCGATGTCATAATAATCCCATTTCATTGTTATGGCAGAGGGACTGACAGGTTCGGCCTGAATAATGACCGGTCCATTGATTGGCTTTTTCATCGGCGGTTCTTTGAAAAGAGTGAATTTTATTGAATTCGGTCCCAATTTGTTGTCATTATTCGAATAGACGGCTGCGATTCGGAACCGATATTTTGCTCCAGTCTTTAGCCCATTGACGGCATAAGAATGGATATGCGGTGCGATGTCGTCATCCACTGTATTCCAATCGCTACCTTTGTTAGCCATTTCTCTGTATTGAACTTTAAAGAACATAATCGGCAAACCATCATTTTGGGGGACATCCCATCTGACCATAACTGAATCTTCGCTCAATCTGGTAATTTCAGGTCTGGTCGGAGGAACCATTTTTATGCCCTTATTTTTGTTCTTTCGCCTCCGATTAGGAGTTGGAAGTCTGTTGAACAGGTCTTCCTCTTCATCGATTAGATCCGAGTCAGAGCTATCATCAATTTGATCGGACTCTTCATCGTCTGAATCATTGTTTGGATCCTCTTTTATTATCGGTTTGTTATTAGGATCCGACGTATGACTGGAACTCAGAATATTAACAATAGTTGTGGCATAAGTAGAGCCCAATTCATTGGTGGCGAAGCACTGATACATTCCTGAGTGCAATTCATTCTTTGAGTTTATAATCGAAAGCTTTGAACCGTCCGTTCCCTTAATTGTGATACCATTTTTGTTGGATACTTCAGGTGTGATCTGAATTCCATTATGAAACCAATCGACAACGGGTTTAGGCTTTCCTTTCGTACTGCACTCCAAAACAATTTCTTGTCCTTCGATTACATCTTTTTCTTCTAATTGTGTTTTTCTTATAATATGAGGTATTTCTTGTATTTCTAATACTGAGTTCGCACTGATTGGAGAGTTGGGCGACCCGTTGGAGGCACTGCAAACATAAGTTCCGTCATCGCCTCTCCTGACATTTGGCAGTATTAGGTTTCCCCCGTCCTGTATGTGTCTGTTTTTTGGCAAATGTCCCTCTAACTTTCTCCACGTAATGTTTGGGACAGGACTGCCCATAGCTGAGCACTCGAATGTCACATTACTGCCCGTAACAGCTCTGATATGTGTTTTAGGACTGACGACAAACCTTAGGGAAGTGTAGTGAGAGTTGCGGTGATGCGAGTGATGGCTTTGGGGGTTGTGGTGATGGCGAGACCTCTCAGCCTTCATGACAGACAAATCTATGAAATGTGTGGCATATGTGCGTTCCGCCAAAAACGGGTTGTGGGCAATACATCTGTAGAGCCCGGCATCGGATTCGCGAACATTAAATATCTGGAGATTTCCGGATGGCATCAAACGATACCTCTCTATATAAACAATATATCACTCATTAAACACAAATTCAAATAAATATTAATATAAAAGCCATACCTCTGGTTCTGTCGATTACGGTTGAGTTGAACGCAAATTCAGTGACAGCGTTGGGCACACTATAAGGGGGAGCACAGGGTATCACAGCTGTGTTGCCGGTGATGGCCACTAGACTTATATTGTCTTTATGTGCGAACGGCTTAAGCTCTGCTAAAATTAATTTTGCGGTTTGACTAACAATAGCGCGACTTTTATGCTGTGCTATGCATTGGAAGACTCCTCCTTGAAATAGTTGTGTCAAATGAATTGAATCACTCGATAATGAATTACTAGAACTGTTTTTTGAGTTTTTTGGCAGTTTTAGGACCAGTTTATTGCGAGATATTTTGAGTCCCGCTGAAGAACTTTGATATATCGGCATTCCATTGTTCAGCCATCGCACTTCGGCAGTGGCCGGCGATGCTGTACACTTGAAAACGGCCCGACCACCATCTGCTGCCACAAGTTGTGAAGTGGGTTCAGTCGTGAACTCGAGCTGCTCTTCGGTATGGCGTTTGTCCGCTTCGGTCAAACCCACGAAAAGCAGTAAAAATATGATCTGAGATGAGATTAGAGAGTATTTCACTCTTTTATTGTTCACAAGAAAAACCATTTTCTCAAATATTTATGTCTTCGAAAACATTGATGAGAAGAGTCGATGAAAACACTTGAAGTTTGGATTTTTGTAAGAAATGGTATTCTTTAAGGAAATCATTATTTAAAGAAAACGAGAAAATAAGCGAAACATTTGAGTTCGTAAACAAATTTAGTTAAAGGAAATATGGAAACCCTTCTTAAGGTAATGTTAATCCGCATAATGCACGAGAAAAGGCACAAACAGTCCTCTCATTGTCCCACAAGAGCTATGGTTTGGTTTCTCTTTTGGTTGTCTCACAGGCACTGACTCACAGAAAGAGAGTGAAAGAGAGATAGAGAGAGAGGTTAAGAAACCTAAAGCCTGTATATGAGGAGCAAACTTGAGATCGTGCCCTAAGGGAGACCGATACAGCCTACTTTCAAAGCACAGGGGGTTTGCTTGTGATGGGCCACAAGAACTATGTAGTGTTGGATGTGCTGCTATCGATGGCGTCTCATCCGAGAGCTGTTCAGAACTTTGAGAACTGTTCTCTCGACTGCTCTCAACTG
>JAQFZI010000334.1:0-18063 GCA_034695605.1 Eupelops occultus | reverse complement strand
TTTATGGCCATTTTCCCGAAAAAAATGGCCGCCGCGCTTCGCGCGGCCGCCATTTTTTCCTTTCGCGCCAGGGGGGGTAAATGCTGGGTTTTTCGGCTCCAGGGGAGGGTAAAAGGCTGTACCCCCCTCCCTTGGTCATCCCTGGCTTTAATAGTACTAAATTAAATAACATTAAAATTATATTAAAGACATAATTAATTTTTTATAACAAAAAAAATTATTTTGAAAGCATTACACATTTTTTGATTAAAAATT
Organism: Eupelops occultus; assembly: GCA_034695605.1. Lineage (NCBI taxonomy): Eukaryota > Metazoa > Arthropoda > Arachnida > Sarcoptiformes > Phenopelopidae > Eupelops > Eupelops occultus. Next base: position 17,808 of record JAQFZI010000334.1, on the reverse strand, counting down.
GTGATTGGAAATAGTGGATCCAAAAATTCGAACAAGTTAATTCAAAATCTAAATTCAAATACAAATGTAAACATGCACAATAATTATTACTCAAATTGTTCAATGGATTAATGATTAATCTAAAAACAGAATAAGAAATTTCAAACATATCTAAAATTCTCAATAGAACTGAAATAATAGTTTTGAAAACAATTTATTGCTCACGAAATATAAAAAAAGCTATAAAATAATTGTCGATCAGAGCTAAACATCAGATAATTGTCTACATTTAGTCATTTCTTATACACATTAATACATCAATAGATAATCAGGTGTTTGAACTCAAAATATTTTACAAATAGATATTTTTAAAACAAATATAGTCTCAGAATTACATATTTTATAGATTTTATGTTCATTTGAGTGAATGAAATGCATAACAAATCTATGATTTAAAATAAACTCAATGTCCGAAAGATATTCCGGAAGAGTTGGATCAGAATTGCATACATAATGACAGTGACCCCAATTTAGATTAATGAAGACCGAGGCAAGTGTTTTATCCCAAATGCAAATGATATCTAATTCACAATTTCTTGACATAAAAAGAAAGTTAACAAAAAACAGATATTTCGTAAAAACAAAAGTTATTATTCAAAAGGAATTACATAATTCATGAGAAAATTAAATGTCCCCTATATTTAGCTCAGAATATAATCCAAAAATGAGCAAAACATGAGAGACGGGAAGTGATACCCATATAATTGTTCGATTACTTCAATTGTATTTATTTTGAAAAAGTTTTGAAACAATTGAGAGAATTCTTATAAAAGTTTAAAAGTAAGGCTTTCTTCGAACAGAAATAACAATTAGAAAGAAATATCAAAAATAAAGTAACACATAATAGGAAAATAAAAAAAGTATCGTTTGCTTTATTTTTGACAAATTAATAAAATGAAAGAAACTTGTTAATTTCATTTATAAAACAAAATGGATTTCCCCGACATAAAGGCTCAGAAATTCTGGTAAATTGTTTGGTGGAAAAACCAAAATACTTGGCAAAAGCAAGGGATGAAGGCAAGTGAGAGTGGGTCAACACAGGATGGCAACAGTGAGAAATGATGGTCTGAATAACAGTCCTATTAGTTTAAAGGTTAGTGCACTTTTGGGCTATAAATACACTTTAAGCCAATATAAGGAATGAATGCATAATAACTGGAATTCTGTTGAACAGGTAATTCCGTTTCGGGAGCAATGGAGAGAGCGATCAGACTATGCAAAGTAAATACCTGTGCTATTTTTTGCGAACATCTCTTCCATTAAAATTGAATACTTTAAATATTCTTTTATCAAATTTATGAAAATTATTTTGAGTTTTCACACTCTTTAAACTCATTCAATGAATTACAATAACTTTTTTCTGTATTCTTAAGTTAGACCTAAATATGAGCTTAAATTCAAATTTAGTTCAAATAAAAAATTAATCAATCGCTTAATTTTGATAATGGATTGATTCCCAATTAACTTTAATAATCAGAGACGAGTAAGAAGTGTAAGGGATGTCCAAACTTATTGTACATCTATAAACATTCGGACTAGATTCCTGCACGAAATAATGCAATCTAGATCAATTCATCAACTACATGATTCAACGGATTTATATGTTAATTGTACATGGGAACAAACAAAATTAAAGATAAGTTATTTATGATAACCAGAGTTTTTTAATTTTCAAATCACACCATTTCTATGATATGAATGATTTATAATCTAATTGCAAATATCCGGTCATTTCCTCAATTAATAACTGAAGTATAGATGAAATTCTGATATTTATTTTGTTTTCATATAATATTAATACAAATAATAATAAAAATGACAAAAGATTCGATAAATTATTTGAAAAATCGATAAAATAAATCATTTGTTGAACAGTAGTTGAGAACAATTAGTTTTTATACACTTTGGGTCTAAAGAAAGTGATTTTCTAAAGAATAGATTAAGAAAGTTATTTTCAGTTCACATATAATTATGAAGTGCTTCCGAAGCCTTATTTTAGGTCTGAATAATAGTTTTTAACGAGTCTCAGACTTTTCTTTTCCTGAAATATTTTAACAAAAAAAAGCACCTGAGAAATGAATAAATTAGATACCCAGCAGTGCCTGTAATGTGAAACAAGTTTTTTCATTCTCATGTCGTGTGGACTCAAGTTATTCTTCATTTTTATGTCTTACAGTTATTGTGGTATAACTTAAACTTAAATAAATATAATGAATAATACAAATGGAGAGTGAATTTCAGTTTCTGCTAACAATTAAAACGAGTCAATCAAGAGTTCATTAAATCCAAAACCATTTGTTGTTAACAAATGCTGTGAATTCTTAGCCATAAAAAGAATGTTTGAGATTCAAGTGATTGTTATTTTAAAATTTTAAATTTAGAGCAGAAACTAATCATCTTTATTATATCATCTTTTATGCTGCTCAATTACTGATAATCACCTTGGTGAGCCCACCAATTAAGTGCAAATAGAAAGACTTTTCTTTTGAAAATTATATTATAATCATAATATTGAAATGTTATTTATCCTAATTTGAAGTTTGAAAAATTATCAGTCATAATTATGGTCGTTTGAATTTGATCTGTATAAAATCTAAATAAAATAAAGTAGAGCAACAAAGTATATCTTGATCACTTATCTTCATTATCTAATTAGAAGAATTGATACCCAATTGACATCAAATTAATAGAAAATCAAATTCAAAACTTAATAATAAAAGTTTTGAGTCCAGTATGACATCAAACCCAACATTACATAACATTATTTAATTTCCTAATAAAAGTTAATTACAATGAATGTCATTATATTTGTGACACTTCTCTATAGCATAAAGTCGGCCAAAATGTCATTATCACTGGTCTGACAACAGTTTGACTGCCATTTCCTAACAAAATACTATTAGTTAGACTTCAAATAACAAACACAAAATTTGATTTGAAAAACTGATTCCCAAGATTATAAAAATAATATAATAAATGAAATTAGATTTTGAATACACTTTAATTGGATTCACAGCGATTATCAATAGTTATTCATTGAAACAGAATTTTAATTTCAAATCATGGCTTCGATACGGCTTTTGAAAAAGCTTTCAAAACAAATGATTTACTTTTCGGTCAAAAATTCAATTTCCATTAAATTGAGTTTTCTTTTATTCAGATAATAATCAATTATAAGGAGAGTCTAGAATTCATTCATTCTCTGAATCAATGCGTTTCGGAAGGTCTGAATGAAATTTGGGAACAGATAGTATTCAACAGTTATGATAAAAATTATGATAACAACAAAATTTATTTCACACAAAATTAACGAATTTTGAGAGTATTTTAATATTTTGAACGAAACAATATTAAAGTGAAAAATGATTTAATTTTTGAATACTTTATTCATCAATCAGTCAAGAAATTAAACAATTGATAAAAAATGTTTATATCTTTGAATTTGTGAGATATACCGATATATCTATTTTTCTAAAATAGCTTTTATATTAAATAAGGTAAATTTAATTAATAGTTAAACAAGAATTTATTACTTGATAAGTTTAGAATATTTTAATGAATATTTAACTGATTATAATTGAGTAGAACTTAAAGAACATAAGATTTATTGTTTTTGTTGTGAAGTCACGGAAAGGGACTGAATGTATAGGTATGCGGAGGAACGGTGTAAATATGGACTGTTTTGAGCACAAATAAAATCAGAATAAAATGAATAGAAATACCGATTTGAGGGCTGAGCAGAAACATCAACAAAATTTGAGCCTATTTTTAGATCAAAAAATATGATTGAATTCTCGAAACATCTTCTTTTTAATCGATTGTGAACTACAGACGAACCTCATTATCGAAACCATTTAATTTTAACCACGATTATAATAAAAACTTGTTGTTTGATCAGAATTTTATTGCATTATATAATGTTATGGACTGTATTATCAAAAAGGTTTATAACAAGAGTTTAAAAAAGACTTATAATTATTTGTATCTCAGGTTATATAAGAAAAGATAAAATAAAAGTTAGAAAAATTTAGAGGAAAAACGTGACAAAACTAATTACATTATGGAATACACGACCCGTGGTTTACAATATTACCACAAAAAAACTGTATTAATAGTATATTTAAAGGCCATCCCATCGGACGGCCTTTGAGTTCCCATAAAGTTTAGCGTAATTATCGTACTTTTATTCACAATTCAAGGGTTGAACAAACTGTGAATGAAAATAAGTGAACAAAAGGCACACAAAAGTAATGATGAGTTTACAGAATCTTCTCAATTGATTTTTGAAATAATTTTCTTTTGAAATCAAGTTTAGCTAATTTTAAAGCACTTATTATTAACTTATTTGGAATTTTTTAAGCATTTTGTAAGAAATAGGACTCTATTTTGAATAATGAAAAATAAAATAAATTGAATGCTCAGATAACTCTTGAAAACCTCTCTCAAAATTATAATTGTTTAGAAGTGTTTCTTCAAAAACAACACGATTTTCCTGAGCAAATTAAAAAAGTCATCTAACCTTGTTTAAAAATCACAAGTGTTTCTAACTTTAAAATAATTAATATGCTGTTCAATAAATTAGAACATCCCTTCAAATTGTCATGATTAGATTTTTATTAGTTATATTGAATTTTAAAAGTGTGCACGTATCGTCAATCACCTAGATGACTCAATTGAATTTATAACATTTGGTACTCGATATACAATACTTTAGATGTCAACTAATTATATCTAAAAAGCATCGAACAATCAAAAGATGTTTGAGAAGTCTATTATTTATTATACGATAATTATATGAATTATTCAAACAATCATTAATAATAAGCCAAAAGAGAGACAGACATAACTTAAAGCCCAGTCTTGAGCTGAATAGAAAAAAACTTTTCTATTTTTGTATTACAATGAACTTCAATATAATAGCAAATAAAAAATTAAGCAAAGATTTGATATTCAAATAATTTCATGACTTGTTATTCTCAACAATAATAGTCAGCATAAAGGAAATCATTGCTCTTCTTATGAAAATGTTTTACAAAATTGCGATAATCTAAGTAACGATTGCAGCAAATACTTAAAATATGGTTGATTTGATGGATTGGACACAACTTCATCTGCGGTCACAACAAACGAATGAATTTTTTGGGGAAAATTCTTAAAATTAGTCTTTAGATTGAATTTAAGTCTGAATTCAATACTCAAATTGTTAACAATTCAAAAAACAAGTTGTAATTCAATTATAATTCAATTTAAGGACTAAAGAATAAAAGTTTAATTTTTAAAATAAAAAAATCGTTAACTGAATATTGAATTTCAAAAAACTTACTAAAATTATAAATAAATAGAAATTATTCGACACTTTTTAGTTATAAATATTTAGTGAAAATCATAATAATAATAGAAAAATGCAATTCATTGACCGAAAAACGTGAAGAATCTCCAAAAATGAGAAAAATATATAAAAATCGCCTTAAATTTAGCGAAAAAATAATCTATTGTCTGATGAGTTTATTTTTATGTTAAAAAATGAATTCACTCAAACGAATGCCTTTAAAATTAAACTTAAAACTAATTTTATTCTATAAAAACTAATACAACACTTAAATGAAGTTTAAAATTAAAAAAATAAAAGTTAAAAAAAATTGGGGGTAAAGGCCAGACATTGGCTATTATGGTGTTAATATCGTGACACTTATTATTTTGATTTTTAATAAAAATAACATTAATTTATGCCAAGATTATTTTATAAGCACCATTTTTTAATAAGTGTTTAGTTTTATAACAAAGTATATATTGATTGAAAATGTGCTTATTCCAATATTTGGGTTCTCACACATTCAAGAGGTTATATATGTGTGAGCATGCCAAATTAAGCTTTTGAGAAACATATCGAAATAAACTCATCAGAATCTGATTTCTAAAGATTTCAATTTCAAATACTCTATTCAAAGGAGTCTTTATTGAACACGCACAAATTACATTCAATCGAAAAGCCTTTAAATCTAAATATATTTTGAAAACACATTAGATTTCATTTATTATTATTTTTATTAATATTCCAATACATAAAAAGCATATTTTAAATGGAGTTTTAAAAATAGCTCATCTTTTTTATTATTTTTCATCCATTTTCATATCATTTGTAGTAAAGTCTAGTTTTAGATAAAAGGGGAAAAAATAAAATAAACAACAATTTAAGGAAAGAAGAGCCATAATTACATTTTCAGAAGAAAACTATACTTTTATTTCATTTATAAAAAGCTTTATCTCTGAAGTAAAAGCGATTTAGTTTTCAATTCTTGTTATATATTTTTGTTGTTTTTTCGGTTATTTCAAAACAATTATTCGAAAAACTATTTCAAAATCCAACCCATCATTGTTTCCAAGTTTTAAATCACGAATGAAATGAATTATCGAAAATAAAAAATAGATTCGACATATATTTGAAAAAAATGATTAAAACTAATGCATCCAAAAATAATTTGTCATTTTGTCAGATCAATCAATTATTCTTTGATTTATTTATTCAAGGCATGAAATCAGTAAACCAAGAAGAAAAGTTCTGAATGAAATTTGATTGCACAAAATTGAGCAATCTTCAAACTATTTAAAACTTAGAATCTAATCCAGGAATAGCCAAGACATAACTAAATAAACATAACTTTCTAATAATAAATTTTAATATCAATAAAACAATAAAATTATTCAAATTTTTAGGATTCGTTAAAATCACACTTCAATTGAATAATAAATCAAAAAATGAATCTTATTTTAAATGAAATATAATTAAAAACTATTTTAAAGTATTTTTAATATTCATAATATAATAAAAGAATATATTTTTATGACTTAAATAATATACATAAAAGTTATCAAAGAATGTTTTGAGTTTCTAGTGTTGAGCACAGCATAAAGTGATGACTTTTTTCATTCAAAATCACCATAGAAAACAAGGCATGAAAAGTATTGTAGTCACGGAAAACCTAACTTAGTTTACTTATAAAACAACTCAATGATCTCAGGGGGTCATAAGTAACAATGTGTATAACAAGGTACTTTGTTAATACCTACTTTATCCCTATTTCTGTCAATTGCTTAAATGTTGCAAATTTAACGCTTTGTCTAACTTTGCTCCGGTCTAATTTAAAATCAGGTGAAAATGATGTTAACCACTGCGACTATCACTTATATATCCCGCCATAAAAAACATTAAAATTCAAGTGACGTTTTGCATAGAAATGCATAAAAAAGAGATCAAAACAACTGATAAGCTATAAAACTATTGCATTGTATTTGACCACAAAAAACAAAAGTAAAAAACAAGAATTTGAATCCAGGAATAAATTTTGAATAATTTGAACTGCGATAAAAAATGGTGCAATTCATCATCAGATTACAGATATTGTGGGCTCCGAATAGTGATGTTTTTTCGATACACAAGAGATGAGTCGTGTTTTTTAAGCTTCAAAGTCGAAGTGTAACAGCTTTTGGGAACGACCAACAATTAAGGCATTTACAGCACAAATCCACAAAACACGACACTAAACCAAATATTGAAACGCCCAGAATTAAATATTATTGAAGTTAGAGCTAACATTTTAGATTTACAGAGGGTAGGAATAATTTCAAGCATAAATAGATCTAGTCTATAGTTAGTGAGGAGCCAAGGAATCTTTCCTTATCTTTTAATAAATTATAAGTTCAAAATTGGCTTCAATAATATGCTTGGTTATTGCTAGGCTATAATAAGCTAAAATCAAAAAGAGCAAATTGAAAGATGAATGATTTCAATTTTTAAACTATCAAAAGTAACTTTTGAAAAGTTATTTGACAAGTTGATAGATTTCACTAATGGCTATCCTGGCTATTATTTAGACAATAGAGAATGGCATCAAACTCAGAGTGAAATCTGTTTGAAGTGAATAGTAGGTCAGTCCATAATAGCATTTCAGTGTATATTATATTTCATTTTGTGGAAAACGCTTTTGTTATGTGAATAGAAATAATGTTTTGTAGTTTAAGAATAGAGTTTTAAATTAAGTCTGAGATCAGGTCTTCTTTTTCTTACATTTGGCGAAATGTGTTGCTTATGAACGCATAGCTTATAATATGGAAAATGGGATGAGTTGTTAGTGGAGGAGGTCCTAACGGCACAGGTATTAATGGGCATAATAGAGTTGAAACAGCAATAGTAAAGCATTTTTAACGAAGGATATTGTTTTGTTCTGCTTTTTCTCAACTTTTAACGATGTCTGTAAACTGAGTCACTTTTCTGGAGGAAAGACAAACCAGTGAGAGTCGGACCACAGGAGAACATTCTTGTATATAAACTGATGTTCGCAAAGGATATTATGTTAATTATAATTATGAATTGAACGGAAAAATGCAAACAGCAATCACCTAACGGTGTGCTTACATTCCGATCAATTAATGAAACTCTTCATTCAATTACTTTTTTTCAGTCAATTGTTGTGAAGCATTGAAACTTTTTTTAAATACAATAAGTGTTGAAAAGTTTTCTTCAAGTTTTTTATGTAAACTTTCATTTGTTTTGTATTTGTTTAGTTGTTTACTACTATTGTCTCTCATCTCCTCATTTGTGAAGAAATTTGTGTTATATTTACACTTATATTCGTAATTATGGCACAAATAAACTGTTATAAGTATTTTACGGACAATTTGTTAATAACTCGAATACTGTTAGTCAGTATTGTTTTGCTCAACATTTTCGTCAAATCCAGTGTATGTCAATCGGTGTCCAACTCTTCGGCGACAAAAACAGTCAAACATAAAAACGATGATAAAACTGAAATCGATTCAAGGCTTAGAAAAATCGGTGAAATGTTATATACTATGAAAACTAAAAATCCTGAAGAATTCAGATTAATACCCTCTCCATTGATGTCTACACATAAAATGCCAACAGTTGTCAAGTAAGATTAACAATTTGAACATGCTGTAATATATTTTATTTCAAATCATTGAAAAACCACGATTCAAATCACGCAAAGAATTATAATCTTAATTATAAAATCAATTATAGACTTTAAAACTGGGATCGATAGTTCATCCCTTTTAGAAGCCACAGGGGGTAATAGGGCTGCCAATCATCACACCTGTTCTTTAGACAAATGTTTACCATCCTCGAAACTTTAATAGGAATTTGGTTTATTACTTCTCCCCCTTAAACCTTCTCTTAAATAATTTATTAAAAATAGGAGTGAATGTCATAAAATAAGCAAGTTCTAATTTTGCATAAAGCTCAAATAAATTATCCAACAAAACAAACAAAAATTATCTTTAAATTGAATTGAATAGAATGTGTCACCGAAGAAAAAAAAAGCAATTAAAGGTTTGGCCGTATTGTGTCAAAATAGTAAATGATGAGACAGTTAAATGTACCAAAAAGATAACCAAAAGTAAGCTAGCCAAAATAAAGCCAAACACGTGATTGAGATGCTAAGTATTAAGACTATATTTGAGGTATAATTATATCTTTAGAAGAGTTTTATGAGTTTTAAGAGTTATCTGAAACACACGAATAGAATATTAAAATTGAATCGATTATTGCTTTTGAATAAAAATAGAAATTAAGTTATTATTCAAAGGGAATAATATTTTTCTAACCCATTAAAAATTCTGTGTCTCAATCAAACGGATAGTCATCGAAAAATGTTTATTCTGTCCTTTTCCTCATTTCAATTGCTTTTTTATGCATTACATATAATGTAATTAAAACAAAAATAGTTGAGAAAACATAAAACATAGGCTTTCAATAATGTCAATGAATTATAATCTGAGCCTTTTTTAAACATTAAAATAAGGAATAAATTCTTTTCTCTTAATATTTAATGTTTAATGAATGAGAGAATAGAAGTGTTTTCAGAATAAAAGTCTTTTAATTCTTATCTCAAACTAAAGTCAAAAAACTTGTTCTCAAATAGAAATAAATCTCAGATTTTTATCCATTTATTGTATTCACTGTCCTATTGAACAAACTTTTCGTATAATTTTAAGTTCACTTCTATTCTTCAAACGAAAAGAAAAGAAATAAAAATAATATTTTGATCTTTAGATCAATGAAAAGCTATTTTTGATTCTGTTTTGCACATCAAAGCTTACGTCTCAATCGTAATCTTGGAAGAAATACTTCGTATATTAGATTATATTTCAAGTCTTTTGATGAAAAGTTATTTAATCTTAGTTATAGTTATATTGATGTTTAGATTCTCAAATCAAATAACAATTTACTTTTAAACATAATGTCCAAAGAATTGAATAGAAATAAAGTTTATTTTATCAAAAAATAGATCATTTTTCCTCATTTTTCAATAAAACATTTTGGATATCATTTGTTAGAAAAAGTCGTTTTTCATAAAAATTTTCAAAAAATATTGAGTTAACAACAGTTCTAAATGTTTGTAAAAGTCATTCACATTTTGTCTCATTGTTTGCTACGATTAAAATCTAAATTAAAAACAACTGAAGATTTCTCATCAAATCTAATTAAATACAATTAAATAATTGTCAGCAAAAAACAAAACCCAGTAATCAATGAGAAACAAGTTATTAAATACTGGGTTAAGATGACTCTCCCAGTTAAATGACTTAATCACTTGAATGGAATAGCAATTTTACATTAAATTTTCAAATAAATTACCTAGATATTCAATTATCAGAAAAATATGAGATAAATAGCATTTTGATTTTCAAAAATTATAAAGCGGTTCTAGCTAATCCATTTAAAATTAGTCAATCAATGAACCAAATCATAGATATAGTCTTAAAATTGATTGAAATTAAAATAAATATAAGAATAGTTTACCTTTTGATGAAACTGTTCCCAAGATTTGATGAAAACCTGACCATAATTGTCACAAAAGCCATGTGTTTGAGAAATGACTGGATTAGTTATTTATAGATTCAATTTAAATTTAAAATTAAAGGTTAAATTTAAAATTTATTTAAGTTTACAAAATTTGTTTTACTCATATTTCCTCTAACCTTTGAGTATAAGATGACCTTTAACTAATCAAAAATGAATTCTTAACACGAATTAAACATCAATTTAATAGTCTATTGAAATCTTAGTCAATTTAATGGCTCATTTAAGTTGTTAATTATAATCTCTACCAGGGTACTATAAATAACAATTAATAATCATCAAAACTTCTCAACGATTCTGGAAATTTTGCTTTGTTTAGTGTAACTATCTAGGATACTTAACAATTTGATTGGAAAATTCAGAGCTATCACATTTTCCTGAGGTTAAAAACAAGAATTATGTAAAATCCCAAGATTAAATGGATTATAGCAAGGAAAATATCGAAAAATTATTAAAATAATTTTAAATAATTGCATTGAAATCTATTTTTGGAAAATTTACTTAAAATATATTTGTTTTTTAAGGCGAGACTTATTATCTCGAATGCAATTATCAAATGATCCTTCACTCCATATGTCTTCATCTATGTCTATGCCGTCCTTAAGTATACCAATGCCTTCATTGGGATCAATGGGAATGATGGATGGACTTAAGTCATCCATGATGTCAATGATGTCAGGTCTTTCTAGCATGTCCATGGGCTCAATGGGCTCAAAGTTTGGTGGAATGTCTATGCCTATGAAAATGAAAATGCCTTGCTGCAAAACTAGAAAGCCCAAAGGATACGGTGGTGGTATGGGTTCGGGAATGAGCTCTGTGATGCCCGGTTTGGGCGATAAATCAGTGGAACGGGAAGTCAAAAAATATGTGGACGACCAGACACTCGCTATGCTCTTATATAAAGCTATTTCCACATCAAAGCCAAAGAAGAAAAAGAATAAAAAAGGTATAAAAGAATTCAAATTCTGATTATGAGTTAAATCATAAAAATTTTACAAAAAATTAATAATTTTGTTTAAAACTTATAATTTCATAACTTTTGGCTGTTTTTGGCTCAAACTTTTAGTATTTTTCCTCAAACTTCTCTTATCTTAGATTTTCATTAAAATTCAAAGAAGTTTTCTGTGATTTACTAAAACTGAATAATTTTTCACAAATAAATCAAATATTCATTAAATGTATTTAATATTTGAATAATTCTGGTCTTAAACGTCGAAATAGATTTTTCTTATATTTGTTAATCACTTCACAAGATTTGAAAACTCAATAAATAAAACATTTTTTCTCCAATTATCCAAAAATATTGAATTGAGACTCGTTTTGAGAAACGAGATGAAAATGATTATAACACTTGCAAAGAGCAAAGATCCCATTTTAGAAATGAGTTTCGGATAATTTTGGTCTAATCTTGGAAATGATTTTCTCATAACCAATACATTAATGTATTATTAAATCTCAAAATTGATTATAACCTAAAGAGAGACGAATATAATGACTATTTCATGACTAATACGAAAATTTATTAACAATACAATAAATAAATAAAAAACAGAATTAATTCATTAATTAATATTCTTTAATGTTTTTATTTAGACTTTGAAGTTATTATTTTATTTCTTAATTAGTTTTGGCTTTAATTTCAGAATAAATGACTTAATGTCTAATTTATTTTCAAATTATTATTATTAGAGATTAGAAGAGAATTTTCAATCAATTCAATAATTGATTGAAAAAACGTTTAAATCGATTCTTAATTAATTGATTATGTTTTCAATTAGGAGGAGGTCGCGGAAAAGGCAAAGGTGGAGGCGGTCGAGGTAAAGGCAAAGGATATGGTGGAATGGCCAAAGGTGGTGGAGGAGGAGGAGGCTATGGTAAAGGTGGCGGTGGTGGCTACGGAAGCAAAGGAGGAGGAGGAGGAGGAGGAGGAGGAGGAGGTGGCGGCGGTTATAAAGGGGGAGGAGCTGCTGCTGGCGGTGGATATGGAGGCAAAGGTGGTGGTACTGGTGGATACGGAGGAAGCGGAGGAGGAGGAGGTGGTGGATATGGAGGAAGTGGAGGTGGTGGATATGGAGGAAGTGGAGGTGGTGGATATGGAGGAAGTGGAGGTGGTGGATATGGAGCAGGCGGAAGCGGAGGTTCTGCTGGATATGGAGGAGGGGGAGGTAGCGCAGGTTATGGAGGAAGTGGAGGCGGAGATGGCGGAGGATATGGAGGAAGTGGAGGCGGAGATGGCGGAGGATATGGAGGAAGTGGAGGCGGAGATGGCGGAGGATATGGAGGAAGTGGAGGGGGTTATGGAGGCGGGGATGAAGGCGGATACGGTGGTTATAGTGGGTCAGATGGGTATTCCGGTGGATATGGAGGAGAGGGCAGTGGAAAAGGTATTTAAAAATAATACATTGAAAAGAATTTTAATTTCTAACTCATTTTTAGGGAATGGAGGCGATGGAGGTTATGGTGGAGCTAATGCAGGCGGAGGATATGGAGAAGGTGGTGGAGGATATGGTGGAGGAAGCAGTGGTGGGTATGGTGGAGAAGGCGGTGGAGGAGGATATGATAACAATGGAGGTGGAGATGGTTACGGTGGTAACAATGGTGGAGTTGGAGGAGGATATGGTGGTGGAAGTGAAGGTTATGGCGATGGCGGAGCAAACTATGGAGGTGGAGATGAAGACGTCAAATACGTTGATGCTGGAGGAGGACTCGAAGTGGGTTACGCTAAGGATGATGTTGCAGACAATGGTGGAGGCAGTGATGGTTATGGAGGAGGTGGAGGAAATTATGGAGCAGGAGAAAATGGTGTGGGAGGAATATCAATGGAGAAAATACACGAATTGGTACAGGAGGCGTTGGCCGCTGCCAAACATTATAGAGATAGTCAAAAGAAAGGCGGAGGCGATAGTGGCGGTTATGATAATAATGTTAATTGGGATGACGACAGTGGTGGCGGTTATGGCGGAGGCGGTGGCGGAAAAGTTGTATATCCAGACGAAAAACTTGTGAATACAGTTATGGATGCCCTCAAAGACAATAATATTTTAAATAAAGCCAAACCCATTACAACAGACGCCGATTCTTATGGCGGAGGAGGAGATGGTGGTGGAAAAACAGAAGGTGTAGGGTCAGGTTATGGTGGAGCAGGTCCAGAAGGAGGAGGAAACGGAGGATATGGCGGTGGAAAAGAAGGAGGCGGAAGCGGAGGTTATGATGGACCAGCAGCAGGCGGAGGATACGGTGGTGGAAAAGAAGAAGGCGGAGGTGAAACAGGATCTGGAGGATATGGTAGTGGTGGAAACAAAGGAGGTGGAGGAGGTTATGATGGGGCAGCAGGAGGAGGATATGGTGATGGAAAAGGCGCAGGTGGAGCTGGTTATAATGGAGCTGGTTCTCAAGGAGGAGGTGAAGGATATGGTGGTGGACAAGCAAAAGGTAGAGGAGGGGGGTCTGGCGGTGGATATGGTGGAGGAGGGGCTGGCGGTGGATATGGTGGAGGAGGAAAAGGGGGACAGAATGAAAACTATGGCAATGACTACAACAATAATAAAGACCGCGGTTTAACACAGTTGCTCGATAAGGGATACTTCGGTCATTTGGGTCGAAAGGCCGGCGCCCGTGCCAATGGTCGGTACGCTTAATGCACTGACCACTCCTATCATCACATCTGTTGTCTAATAATTATTGTATTAATAATTGTTAAGACATTTAATAATTCATTACAAATACATTTGTTTTTCACATTTCATTCATTGTTTGTGTCAATAGTTTTCATTATAATTGAAATAATTTTATAATTAATTTAAAGACTTAACTGATTGTAGTTTAAGTGTATTTTATTCCAAAATCAAATTCGTTTCCTTCGGACAGTTTTACCACAATTTTAAGTCAAAAACTCTAATTAAAAACTACTTTAAACCAATTCTTTGTCAGAGCTTTTCATAAATTATTGAACAAATAATTTTCAGTTAATATAAAATTAATTTTATATAAAAATTGTTTGAATTCTGATATTGTTTTCTGTTTACAACTAATTTCAAATTAACCTAATTTTGTAAAATATTCTTTCATTTTTGAAAAATGCCATAAAATTAATAATAACTGTTATAAACTTTTATATTTGTGCTTGCTTATTTCTGATGAACATATATTTTTAAAGTGGATCACTCAAACATCCAAATAATAGGAATGCATTCAATTGTTTTTTTTAATTTGTTATCAATTGTCGTTGATATGTATCACATAAATTGAAAACAAAATATTTTAATGTAAAAAGAGTATTTATTTGAGTAAATCAACAGGATAATTTTTCGGTCAAATTTTGAATAGAAAGTAAAATAATAGTAAAATAAATAGTAAGAAAATTTCGATTTCAAAAAACAGAATAATTTTGAAACTTAAATACTATTAAAATAAATTTTGAGATTTGTTTACAATTTTGAGATTTAAAATAAAAAGTTCGATTTTGAAATTTTGATAGCTAATAATTTAACCCTGCAATTATTTGAGAAAACAAGAGTAAACATTAACAAAATTACAGTCATATATGGAAATAATGAAGTGACTTGGGCCAGCTAAATTGCTTCATTATATCCCTTACTTCACTATAACCATTAATTTTTCAATACCGAAATGGCTATTGGTTTTGAAGTTTACTTCATTAAATGCCCTAAGTTCATTATATCCCTACTTCACTATTTCGATAATTGACTGTATATACAAATTTTGAGCAAAAATAACATAATTTTGTAAGAGTAAAAAGTTTACAATTTTGATTTTGTTTGAAAAATTTAGAGAACATTTGTTTTTAAATGAAATGAATTATGAATTTGAGGCGAAAACAATGAAAATGTTTTGAATTTTTGGGAAATTTTTGAAAAACAGTCAGTTATATGAGAATGTGTTTGAAATGACTCTGAATTTTGAAGAATATTCTCTATTTTAGTGGAAGTCAACAAATAATTGAAACAATTGGAACGGAAGCTGAGGATAGGAACATATGATGAGTGTTTTGCAATGAAATTAATTTAATTAATTAATTTCTACAGAAATTTTGTCAGTTCAGGGTTCAGGTAGTCGTTAAAAGGCCTATTGAGCGAAGGTTTAATATATACTTGGGAAGCATTGGAGTAATCTTAGGATAGGCATAGAAAAAGTCTGAGACCAACACCAGTACCAGAAAAAATTGTGCGGAATTTGAGAGGTTCAAGGGATAAATGGAACTTTAAATTTGAGGTTTTTGGCACTAATTGATTGGTGAAAATTGGAATTTATGTCGGATTAATCATTGAATTCAATTTGAGAATAGTTTTCAAAAGACAAGATTTAAAGTTAAGAATGAATTAAATGAATGAAAACGAAAGAAAATTCAATGAATTAATGAATGATTGAGTGAATGAATTGATTGATGGGATGGTCAGTAATGGCAAAGAAACTAAATTTTGAAAATAATTTTGATTTAAAGAAATTCGGAATTTTTAGATGAAATAAGTGATGAATTAAACCAAATAATAATAAATCTTCGAAATAGAGATAATTTTCAACGACAGAAGAAGTGATGAAAAGTGAAGACCCGCTCCAAAAACGGGTTATGAATGCCATTAATTTGAATATTATTATTATTATTAAATCATTTGTTGAAATTAGAAAATGATATTCGAAAATAATACTGTTTAGTAGCCGCCTCCATATCCGCCACCGTATTCGTCGCCACCGCCGCCGCCACCTCCATATCCACCTTCCTCGGCATATCCACCATCAACATAGCTAGGTGCCTGTTCTACGGGGTAGTACTCTGGGTATGGTTCATGCACTAGACATGTATAAATTTTTGAGTTAACTGGATTATTGCAACTTTAGCTTTAAATTACCTGGAATATTGTGTACAATTTGTTTGTGGACTTTCTTTTTGTGGATTACAACAGGCTCTTGGGGCTTTTCAATTCTTTGAAAATTCAATTATAAAGAGTATTAAAGTATATTTAACTTTCATTTAATGAAATCCTCACAAAAAATAGTTACAAATTGAAGATTAAATTCTTATAATTTGAGAATCAATTAAATCTAAAAAAGTATTAAATTATTGATAGTTTTGATAAAACAATAAAACGGATTAGTATTATGTTAATTGTGATCGATTATCAATGAAACTTTTCAGGCGCATCAACTAAATAATAATACCCTGGTCTAAGGAAAGGTATTTAAAGATATTCATAAAACAGTTATCACTTGTTTGAATGAATACTTACTTGAGCGGAATCGGTAATGGCAAAGGTATGGGTAGAATTCCAATTTTGGGCTCTAATCAGTCATCAAGATAATACAAAGTGAAATAGAAAGAGGATTAATTAAGAATTAATTTAAATGAATTAGAAATTGAGTGAATTAATTGAGATTTACTTTTAGTTTTAAGTAGGAACAAATAGGACAGAATTGATTTCAAAGCGATAAGTTTTTTCTTCTCCGATGCCTTCACAGGCTTAAGGTTTTCACTGATGAGAACCAGTTGTAGTGATAAGACGGCCACAATAAACAAAGTAGTGAAGCGTCGACTGTATCCTAACGTCATTTTTTTAATAGAAAAATGAGATATTTTTACACAAATTTAAAACAAACTTAAATAATACGAAACACAGATATCGAGCGAAAGAGAATTCACTTTCTTTTAAATCACATTAAGATTGAGTGTAAATCCTTTGAAACGTTATCAGACAAACCAAATGATATTAATGAGAGAGAGAATGGCCGGACACAGCCCTTATATAGTGAAACAACTCCCAAACTGATCCAGTTGTTCTAAATTCTCACTTTCATTCCCATTTTTTCATTCTATTTCTACAACTAATAGTTTGGTTAATAAAATATTTCTTTTCCTAATTGAGTGAATTGAG
>JAQFZI010000333.1:0-18074 GCA_034695605.1 Eupelops occultus | reverse complement strand
ATCGCGAGCTCACAATTTAAAACTTGGCCTCTGATT
The DNA here is from genome assembly GCA_034695605.1 of Eupelops occultus. NCBI lineage: Eukaryota > Metazoa > Arthropoda > Arachnida > Sarcoptiformes > Phenopelopidae > Eupelops > Eupelops occultus. The sequence continues at coordinate 18,038 of JAQFZI010000333.1, read as the reverse complement.
GGCGGCGAAAATTTCGCTAACTATAGTTAGCATAGACTTAAAGATTTATTTTATTCTAGGGTTAAGCGAAAAGATAAATATTCTTATAATTTGTACTTAGAGTTCAATATTAAACTTTTTTAACCATTCTTTATATTCTTCTTCATATATATACTTATTTTATAATTTTTAAAGATTTAAACCAAAACCAAAATATAAATCTCAAGAGAAATGTTTATTTGTCTTAATATTGAGGTCTAGTCTATTGAGAGACAAACATTTGGTAGAAATAAATCATAACTGCTATCAAAAGTATATTATTTGTTTAAATATCAGATGCCATCAAATTATAGTTATTATAACAGATTTGTGATTTATTTTCAATTATTTGTTATATTTATTCAGTATATCTGTTATTCATTGGTTTACATTTGGAAACAATTTTGTTATAAATACTTCAAATGTTTGGAAAACTGTTTAATTTAGTAATTATTTTGTGAAAACATTTTAATTTGAGAAATAATGAAAACTTTGGTCATAGAAAGTGATGATTCTTCTCAAATGTCTTCTAAACCAAAAAGTTTTAATAAAAAGTTGTGTCTTTTATACACAACTTCTGCACTTATTTCTGGTTTAGTGGTTGGCATTTGTCTTACATTTGCAGTTATGAGAAATAGTTATATCTCGAGTTTCATTACTTCGCAAACTATTTTTGGTGAAAACATACGCAAAGATCTCTTCCATAATATCGATCCCAAAAGAATCGCATTTCATCTTAAGTTTGAGAGTTATTTAAGAACTTATTTTTTGATATTAAGTTTAATTTAATTTACAGAACACTCACTCAAAAGCCTATTATCGGAGAGACTGGTTTAGATGAAAACACACTCTATGTCTACAACAAGTGGAAAAATCTTGGATTAAATACCAGTTTTGCCAATTATTCAGTTCTGATGTCTTACCAGAATGTAGACAAACCTAATTCGGTAATTTATGTTCTATTGTTTTAAATATTATTTGTTTGTTAACAAATCAATTGACAGATAATCAAATTTGATAAAAACAATCAAATTGTTTACAATTCCACTCAATTTGAAGACCCTTTGGACGCTCCTCCAGAAGAAGCACAATATTATCGTCGAAACCCACCATATTTGGCATATTCTCCCTCCACCCAAATCCCTTTAAAAGGAAATCCAGTTTATGTTAACTATGGAAGAGCTGAAGACTACGACTATTTATCAAAACTAAATATCAGTGTTAAGAAATGTATAGTAATCGCAAGATATGCAAAGATATTCCGCGCAAATATTGTCAATTTAGCGGAGTTAAACGGTGCCATCGGTGTCATCATATATAGCGATCCATACGATTATACGGACGGAAATATCGCAAATACTTATCCAAAATCTGTTTATTTGCCGCAAAGCGGTGTTCAAAGAGGAACTATACAAATGGGTGATGGAGATCCACAAACACCTTTCTATCCGTCAATAGGTCTGTCTTTGTTTTTATTATAAGATTGTTATTTATTATTTGTTTAGAGGGCGCCCACAGAATACCTATCAATGAGACCAATATTCCTAAAATACCGGCGCAATCGATAAGTTATAAGGACGCCAAACACATTTTGGATGGTATCGGAGGTCCAGAAGCTCCTCAGCCATGGAAAGGATTATTGAATATTACATATAGTATTGGTCCGGGTTATACCGATGACAGTTATCTCATTGTTGAAGTTAATACTTATCTCAAACAAAGTGTTATCCATAATGTTATCGCAACTATTGAAGGCTGTACTGAACCGGATCGCTATGTTCTCGTCGGTAATCATCGAGATGCCTGGACTTTCGGAGCGGCTGACCCTCTTAGTGGAACGGCTGTTATGCTTGAGTTGTCAGAAGCTTTTATTTCAACAATGAAGACCCATAAATGGTGTCCGCGAAGAAGTATCGTATTTTGCAGTTGGGCGGCAGAGGAATATGGCCTCATTGGATCCACCGAATGGGTCAGTCCTCCCCTTCCTTTTCTGATTTTAATTTTAATGTTTGATATGATTTCATTGAAAGGTTGAAGAAAACCAAAAACTACTTCAAAGTCAAGCCATAGCTTATTTGAATGTCGACACTGCAGTTGAGGGTAATTTTACATTTCAAGCGGAAGCCGTTCCTCTTCTTTATACTACTGTTATCTCTGCCACAAATAATGTGGAGAATCCCAATCAAAATGAAGTTCAAAATGGAACCAAAACTGTGTTTGATTCTTACAAATTGCACAGACCTTCTAAAACGATTAAATCTTTGCCCGACATTAAAACACCTGGATCTGGTAGTGATCAGTCACCTTTCCTGTTAAATACAGGAATTCCTGTGATTAATATGTATTATGATTGTGATAAAACACATATTAAGTGCTATCCATTGTATCACACAATGTATGAAACCTATGAAATGATGGCTAATCTCGTGGACAAAGACTTTCGGGTCAGACCTTACATTTATACTTTTCTGGATCTTTAAAATAACGTTTTTTTGTACATAATTTGACGAACAGTATAGCAAAGCATTGACTCAGGTTTGGGCCGAAATGTTGAGGTCATTGTCCGATTCATCTCTTCTGCCAATTAGTGATTCACTCAAATACTATCCAAGTTTTTTGAGATCAGCCCTAAAAGAGTTGACTGATAGTGAATACAACGATTTATTTGTAAAACAGAATATAAGTTTAGGTAATCTTTTAAATTGAAGTTTTTTACAAATTGATCAAAATTTTATTCATCAGAATATTTAAGGGATGCCATCGAGAGATTTGAAGAGCAGACAAACAAATTCAGTGAAAAGATCTCACATTTGGATGAATCCGAGTAAATATTTTTCACTTACTGTTAATCTTCTTTTGAGGGCTTTCCTAAGAACAGGATATTATAGAAGTGTCTTTATTTTTATAGTAACTTAAAGATTAGACGTTTTAATGATATAATGATGTATTTGGAGCGAAGTTTCATCGACGCACAGGGAATGCCATACCGAAAAGACTGGAAACATATAATATTGGCTCCGAGTTCTCTCGATTCTTACGACGGAACCAGTTTTGCTGGAGTTTATTATTTGTTGAGGAAATTCAGTCACGAATCCCAAGAATCTGAGCGAACAAAGCTATTGAAAGAAATTGAAGCACACCTTTCGATTATAGTCTTTCACATAAATTCTGCCAAACTTTTAATGAAACAAAATTTTTATTGATTTGATTTTAGTTTCAATTCTAGTCTAATATTTCTTTAATTTCATTCATTGATTCGCTTTTTATTAATTAATTGATAACATTATTCGTAATTTCGTTTATAATTTGCCTAAATTTGATTATTATATAAATTTCAGTAATTTTTTAATTAAATTTCGTTTACAGAAAGAGAGGGGTCATTGATGTGATAAAAATGCATAAAAAATATTAATTAAATGAAAAATATTGTTATTTCTCCCGAAAAGAAAGCGTTGTTTGCGTTTTAAGCAATTTTCGGGTGAATTAAATCAATTATAAGTTGTTTTTAATTAAAAGACATTTTGTAATGTATTTTGATATTCAAATTGAATTTAATTAAAATAAAAAAAAACAAAATTAAAAGATATATAATTAATTAATTAATTTAAATTTGAGATAATTTTAGGCTCTAATCACAAGAATAGGCATTTTGTGGGTCATTACTACTTCCCATTACTTAACGAGAGGACGATTCTTATCGTTGTCGTCGCCGTACTTCTCTTTGTATTTTCTCACTTCTTTCATGTATCGATTCCAGGCATCTGTGGGACCGGCGCCGGACTCTTCTTCATCAGAGTCTTCATTCTTTTGTTTCTTAATTATACCCGTCTTCAAAGTTTTTGGTTTTCTTTTATTAATGTTTACCTGAAATTCAGTGAAAAAAAATCAAATTTGAATTTATTTCAAATTATTATTTAAAATGAAATCCATTTAAAAATCCAATGAATAACAAAGAATTATCATTTGATTGACTAACAAATGACTTTTTAGCTGAAGAACTATTGCTTTGGTTGTTGTCCTCTACTTCTTTAACATCACTTTCAGACTCATTCTTGTGCGAGTCTTTGGGCGAATCTTCAGCCGTTGAAACAGTCTTTTCATTAGTATTATTCACCGAATCGCTTGATTTTAATTCTAAAGAAGCGTTTGTCTGAATATTATTCATATTTTTCTGCATTTGTTTAAACATTTCAAGAAAAGATCCGTCGTTTGCAAACTTGTTGTTCACTATTACCGATGGACTACTATTATCGCTCGGATTAGAGTTGGACTCATCGCTAATGACATTCTTTTCACTCATTTTTAAATATTTTCAGTCATTTAATAAATTAAACTCAAAAATAAATCAATGAATCAAATGACAAATGTTTTGTTTTGTTTTGTTTACAATTTTTTCTATTTGTTTGGTTATCAAATAAAGTACGTTATATTTTTAGATGGTAAGCATTTTTGATCAAGATAATTTTATGGCTTAACAGTGTTAACACAATTATTATGCGATTTGTTAATAAAGTTAAATAAAATTCCAAAGACTTTTAATTTGATTTATATTATATAAAATAGATTATTAGAATTGGATTATCAAATATTCTAAATATATTTTTGAGGGCTTTAATTATTTTTGTGGACATAATCTATAATTTATTGCCTCAAATGTTGTTTCGATGTAAACATTGATTTTAAACTTAATTTTATTTTAATTAAATCGTTTTAACTAAATATCCGATATTTAATAACAATGGATGCAAATGAAGACATAGAAATGATGGAAACCGACGATATCCCTGAAAATGGTTTGACCTCTAATTTTCATTAATCTTTGTTAATTTAAATTCAATTAAAAATTTAAACAGTTTTTCAAAACAAACGGAAATTAAATTCAGTTTTTGAGGCGACGGAAGTCTCAAATTTTGGTAACAATTCATTAGAGAGTTCGTCAAATCCAAAGCTGAGGCCAATTTTGAGAGCACGAAGACTTTTACCCAAAATGCCATCACTTGATAATCAAGAATCGGTTGACTTCCATATAACTGTTGAGGAAAAACTTAAACCGATTTGTGTTTTGGATACAAATATTTTGATCTCAAATCTCTCTGAACTGAAAAATGTTATTTTAATTGAAGAAAAACTGAGACAAAAGACCACTAAATCAAAGATAAAATCATTTGTCATTCCATGGATTGTTATCCAAGAATTGGATCGAATGAAGACAAGAAAATATGATAAATCAGTGGTTAATGTAATTCAATTCATTAACGAACAGTTGAAGAAATCAAAAGGTATTCAAATAAACTGTCTTTACTTTTATTAAAATAATTATTCAATTAAAGGTCTAATCAGAGGAGAGATTGAATTTAATAATAAATTTGACATAAAATCAAATAAGAATATCGAAAGAATAGAAGAAGAGATGAATGACGACAAGATCCTCAACTGTTGTCTTAAGCTGAAGACTAAATCCGAATCATATAATATGATTTTGATTACAAATGACTTGAATTTGTGTAATAAAGCGCTTATGACTCACTTGAAAGCAATCAATTGGAAGGAATTCTTTGAAAAATACAATTCTTCGAATTTATATTCCATTGAAACAGAATCGGAAGATAACGACAGAACGGAACCACAAAACAAAAGATTAGCCAAAAATAGTTTTAAAGTTACCGATAAATCTTCCTCTAATACAAAGTTTGTGCAATTAATTGACACTTTATTTATTGATTGAGTCAAAATATTTTTCTTATCCTTTTAAAGATTTTCATTGAATAAAATTAATGGACATTCGATGACAAAACTCTCGTCTCGAAGCGCACAAAAGCCTTCCTCACCCTTGAAGTCAACATTAATAGGAAGACAGAAGAGTCCAAATAAGAGGAAATCTAGTCTTAATGAAAGTCCCAAAAAAGTGCCTCAAAGTATAGATTTATGCAATATTACAAAGGAGAAGAGCGCATCCAATGAATGTCCCCTCAAATACGACGATTGGATCAGATTTAGAGATGAATGCGAACAAAAACTGCTAAAATTCATTGAAAATGTTTATCGAGTTATTTGGGAAAATGATTGGAAAGAAATGCTTGAATTGGATATCAATAATACAAACTTAAAAGAAATAATTAGAGTAATGAAAAAGGAGTGGTTCTCCAACTTTAGTGACCAATTCAATAGAGACAAAACAATTAAAGCATTGATTGATTCACTTCATAACAGTCTTCTTAATTCAGGAGCTAATTATCACTTATATTACAACGATTTGAAACATTTCGTGGATTTAATCGAAAGAAAGCAAAATAATGATAAAAATTGAATCAAAAGAAGAAAACGATTTGATATAAATTAATGTCTAATAAATGGTTTCAAATAAAATCATTTGTAAAATAAAGAATAGTTTAAATCTAACGACAGAAAAGTTGTCGGAACAGCAAAATAATTCGGGGGTTTCATACTTTTCTCTAAACTTAAGGCTAAAATAAATTAATAAGCAATTTAAATATCCAATCCAAGTAATTATCCAGATAATTTACAGTATTTCCACTTTTAAATTAAAAGTTTTAATCTGTGCTGTCTCCATTTTTTTAATTTTGCGGCCTTTTTCCTATCCATGATATACGTCGTGGTATTTTGTAGAGTAAATAAAAAACTGGTTTCCCATAACTTCCCATAATTTCATATTTTGTTGTAAATGTGTCCTAATTTTTGAGTCATTTTTAATAAAATTGTCAAAAATTGTGTTTAAAAATGAAAATATTTTTTCTGTCAATTAATAAAAACAAAGTTTAATTCATTTATTATTATTTTTTTCAAAGTTTTTATCTTTCGTTGATTTGATTTAAAATATATTTAATTTAAATAAAATAATTAAAAATAATGAGTATTTATAATCCGGTATGTTTTGTAACATTTGATAATCTGTCAAAATCTGACATTTTTGTTCTTCAGGTAATTCCTTATTGCGATCGCATACATCACCCGATAAGCACAGGTACTCTAATCCGAATACAGGGCACTCCACACCCATCCTCTCGTTGGTCAGTATTCGTTAACTTATTTATAGAATTGTTGTTTACATTGATTTCAATTATTGTCAATAGTTTCGCAATTAATCTTCAATGCGGTCCATCCGTTAATCCACGCGATGACATCGCTCTTCATTTAAGTCCTGTGTTTACACCGCCCCCAAGAGTTGTCAGGAATTCATTGCAAATGCAAAGATGGGGACCAGAAGAAAGTTTTGGTGGCTTTCCTTTCGCCGGCGGACAGCCCTTCGAAGTTATGATTTTAATAGACTTCGATCAAATGAAAATCGCTATCAATGGCTCCCATTTCACAGAATTTCGGCACAGAATACAAATGAATAGAATCAGTCATTTGGCGATTGACGGCGACGTTTCAATCACTTCAATAAGTTTCGAGGGTTCCACTCAACCCTCATATGCAGTGCCAACCGCACCACCGGCTGCAGGGCTTCCACCGTATCCTGCATCGGCACCATATCAGCAGATGCCAGGAGCATATGTGCCTCCGCCGGTTCCTTATGGTGCAGCATATCCTCCACAAGCACAATATGGCGCTCCAACTTATCCCTCGGGTGGATATCCTCCTCAACAGCCATATCCTTCAACCAATTATCCAAACCCGGGTTATCCGAATACTGCTTATCCGGTAATTCATTAAAAACATTTGAATCACTATTAAATGAAGTCCTCTTCAAAGCATTCACCGAAATCTCAAAATAAAGGCATATTAGGCGGAGCTCTGGGCGGAACATTGGGTGGTTTAGCCGCCGGTGCAGCCGCTTCTTCTATTGGATCTGCACTTTTGGGTAATCGAATGGGAGGTGGAATCTCAAATCCATTAGGAGGTCATCACAAACACTCAAGTCCTATACCAATCGCAGGATTGGCTGCTGGTGCAGGTGCTGCGGCTTTGGGCGCAGCTGTACTTACTGGACATCATCCGGTGAGACTCTTCTCTTTTATTTTCTAATTATTAAAACAATAGTAATATTGGGGGATAGGAAGGGATAGGAGGATAGGAAGGGATAGGAGTAAAGCCTTTAACAACATTTTTTAAATGTTTCTTCTTTTGATTTTCAGTTCAAAAAAGCGAAAAAACTATTTAAACACAAAGGGTTTAAACACAAGGGATGGCATAAACCCAAGTTTGGCAAATGGAAACATAAAGGATGGAGTTCTGGCAGTTCTAGTGATTAGCATAACTTCGGCGACAATTAAAGTGCAATTATAACAAAGTGGTCGACAAGTCTTAAGAAAACATTTAAGTCTATCGCATATAACGCTTTTGCGAATTGTTTTCAAATTTATTTTTAAATACAATTTTAATTTGATTTTCAATAAATTATTGCTTTTTCTTATAATTCATATAAAGAAACAAAATTTAAAATAATTCTCATTTTTGTTGAAAATATTATGCTTTACGCAAATAAAAACAAACAAAAAAACCTACAAATTGTGTTCTATTCCAGAGTGATGTTCAACTTTACCTTCCAGTGCTATCGGTCCAAACAATCCTATCAGTGCTAAAAAGTGATTTGAATATGGGTTGAATAGGTGTTCCCATTGTTAACCAATTGAGCCAATAATCCATTTGTTGGCTAAACTTTACAAATATTTAATTTATTGAAAAAATTAATAAATTTAGCGAACAATGAATTCTAAATTAAATATATTTATTTGAGAGCAGTTCTGGACCTCCAGTTTGAAAATATATTCAAATCTTGTTCGTCGATATCTTCATCGCTGTCTTCTTCTTTAATACTATTTTTGTCACTATTGTTGATGATATGGTTGCGCAACATTTCTGCCCTTTTCTGCATTTCGTTTACTTTAATCCAATTTGCGATCTGTTCTTCGACTTCCTCTAAATTTCTGTCATTTTGTAGTTCTTCGATATCTTCAACGATAATATTTTCTGAAACATTGTTTTCCTCTGCAATCACTTTCTGGAATTGTTCCCATTGTTCGTCAATTGGATTCTTGTATACAACTTTTCGGGCCTTTGCGTCCTTAACCGGATCGTCGAAAAAACCTTTGGGTATAGACTTTTCGTTTTCTTCATCATTAAGATCAGTTATTTGTTTGGTTTCTTCGACCACTCGCTTCTGGTCATCAAAGAAATGGTTCGGAAGATCTGTTGACATCTCACTGTTGACGCCTTCTGTTTTAGATTCAGAATTATCTTCAGTTTCCATAAAATCACTTGAAATTTGGTCATTTGTTTCCTCATTGACTTCAACACTAGTTTTGGGCAATTTATTAGTTATTTGTTCTTCTTTTGTCTCCAATTTTCGTTTCAAATCTGGTTTCAGTTCTTTGTGTTTTGCCAAAGATTTTGACTCAATTTTGGTTTCGTATGTCTTAAGCATTAATTTTTTTCTCTTCATTACTTCGATTTTATTTTTATGGTCTTTAGAAGAAATATGTTGTGACCAAAGACTTCCAGAAGAGATATGTTTTTCACAAAGAATACAAGACAGACGTCCGTTGGGGTCATATCGGGCTAACGGCGACGCAATTTTCTTGTCTTCAATCTTCGCTTCAGCCAATTGTGTGGTTTCTCTGCTTAAAGTTGACACTTGTTTTCTCTCTTTCATCATTTGTCGCAACTGTTGCTGTGATATCTTCTTCGTTGAACTCATATTTAATTTGATTTTAATTCAATTAAAAATTAACAAAATTTTAAACAAAATAAAAATAATGTTTTGTTGTTTTGATTCAATCATTCAATTTGAATGCAAGCATTGGTTCATAAATCGTTTCGTTTATAATCGATGACAGGGATAGTCCACTAAATGATCCATGACCTCTAAATAGTTGCAAGGCTATCAGTTTCTTAACGTTTATATCAAGGTATTAGCAGGTAACTTTAGTAAGGTTTACTTTAATAATTATTGTCGATATTTATGGGACTTTTTAAAAATTTGAACTTTAATTCAATTTGTTTTGTAAACAAACAAAACATTGATTTTATTTGAATTTTGTACTGATTTTAGTATTGATTTTAAAACAAAATCATTTAAATTAATTCAATATTTATTTAATCGGTGTCTGAAAAAATGCCTGAAATCAGAATCAATGATATTTTTGAAGAACTGATCGAAGAAAACCAAAAAATCACTGAATGTTTGAATGTTTTGATCAGATTTAAGACTTTTGTTGATTTGATTTTTGATAAATTGAAGACTAATTTGGAGTCAAATGTATTGCAATTGTTTAAAGATTTTCATAAAGAAACTGAAGAAGTCTTCAAACGTAATGAAATGGATTTCACTGTCAACAAGACTTTAATCCAAAGAAAAACGCAATTACTTGAGTTGTTGTCTTCAAAACCACAAACAAGTGTCGAAAACAGTCTTCAATTATCTTCAGAAGAATCTTTTGACTCAACAAAAGTCAAACCTAAAGGACCAAAATCCAGATCATCAATAAATAAAAAGAAGATCTCGAGTTCTGATCGAAGACTGAATCAAATGATGACAATCACTGAGGAGGGTATGAATGAGAGCTTTGTCTGCAATTTCATCGGTTGTGGAAAAAGATTGAAACATAAAAAGAGTCTTCGTTCACATTTGAAGACACACTCAACTGATCCAAAGGCACACCAGTGCCACTTCGATGGCTGTACCTTTTCTACTGATAAGAGGGTTGAGCTCAGAGATCACCTAAATTCACACAATGGGAACAAACCCTTCAGTTGTGACTTCTGTGAGAAGTGTTTCACTTCAGATAAACTTAAGAAACATCACATCAATTATATGCACAAAATCGCGGATCAGATACTTGTCTGTGAAATGGATGAGTGCTATAAACAGTTCAAAACAGAACTGGCGCTCAAAACACACCAAAAGTACAACCATTTGAAAGAAAAGAAGTTTGTTTGTGAAGAAATCAACTGTTCTTTTAAGACAATTAGTGAAAGTATTCTTAAGACACATCTATATTATGTGCATTCAGGCCAACGGCCCTTTGCCTGTCATTTTGAGGGTTGTACCAAAAGGTATAAGAATAGCAATGAACTCAATTTGCATATTGAAAGTCATAGCTCTGAGAGAAAGTTCAAGTGTCTAATCGAGGGCTGCGATAAGGCCTTTAAATCGGAAAAGTTTTTGAGAAAACACATCCGTCACATACACTCCTCAGAAATGATGAGATGTGATTGGCCCGGATGTGAGTATACCTGTAAAGATGCTGCACGTCTTAGAGGACATCAGATTATACATATCTCTGAGCGGAAGTTCCTCTGCGATTGGCCTCAGTGTGGGAAGCGCTTCAAAAATAAGGTACAGTTGGATACACATCTGCGCATCCATAAGAATGATAAACGGTATGCATGCAGTTGGCCCGGCTGTCAGTACAGATGCACTAATTCTGGTAATATTATTAAACATAAGAGGGTTCATTTGAGGAATTAATATTCATTTCTCACATTTTCTTTAATTAAATAAATTACAAATTTATTTGAATATAATTTATTAAATTACTTAAGTTTCCAAATAAAAAGATTATTTTTATGATATTCTGAGTCAAAGTTTTTATTACTTTAATTAAAAGCAAACCATTTTAAAATCATTTGTCTTTTATTTTATTTGAAACCAAATTCTCTAAAATTTGGGCCAATTTTCCGATACTATTATCAGTTTTGATTCGTTTGGATATTTTTGTCAGTTTTTGATTCAAATTTGTGTCATTTAATAACATATTTATTGCACTCAAAAGTTGTGTTTCTGTACAGCGATAGGGATTGAGACGTATTCCGAATCCCATTTCATGTACTCTCTGTGCGCTATCGTATTGATCACCAAAAAGGGGTAAAACAATCATTGGTTTACCGAAATAGAATGTCTCTGCGATTGTGTTATTTCCGCCGTGAGTTATGACCAAATCAACAATCGATAGAACTTTCATTTGAGGCAAACTCTTCTGTCCCCACATATTATCTGATAGTTGAAAGTCTTCATACATCGGTCCCATCGATGTAATAAATTTATGCTCACATTTGGCCAGAATAGAAACCAATCTTTTCATAAGTTGAGTGTCTGCCCCTCCCATCGAACCCAACGAAAAATATATTAATTTTCCATTTGTTTGAATAAAATCGTTTGGAATATCTATTTGTGTCTCATATAGTGTTTCAATGAAATTATCGAATCGGTACCAGTTTTTAGGCAATGGTCTGACATCTAAATAGTCTAACTCTTGAGGAAAGTTATAGATATTCATGAATTTTGATTCTCTAAAGAATCGGTATTTTTCAAGTGGTTGTAAACCCTTTGAAATAATAAAATCATTCAATTGATTCCAAACCATTATTTTTGACTCTTCTGTTGATTCAATAAATTCTTTCCATTGATTTTTGTCTTCCATTAGAGACAAACCTGAAAATAATCACTGATTTTATGATATTTTATTTCTATTAATGGCTGACCTGAAGAATGTGGTGGAGTTCTTTCATCTTCGATGGCATTCAATGGATTTAAACAACAAATCAAACCCCAAGGGATTCCAGATTTTTCAATTGAAGGCACGCAATAAGTGTGATCTAGTATAATTATATCGGGTTCAATCTGTTTGATTAATATAGAAGCTTGCTCATCCAATTTTTTACAAATTTTTGGCTGAATTGTTATCAATTGATTGCATAGTTTTTTGAATTTCTGTTGTGGAGACAAATCACTGATAAGACCTGTGCTGAGCATAAAATCTGCGAAATGTCGCGAAGGATCCAAATGTTGTGCTTTGAAGTCATTTGGAAGCAAAACCTCTTCGATTCCGAAATCTAATAACTTTCCACTCCATTGATCATTTACAGCAAATATGACACTATGTCCTCTACTGATCAATACCTGTCCCACACCTACTGTTGGATTCATATGTCCGACAGCAGCAAAAGGAAAGAATAATATCTTCAATTTTATTGACATTTTAATTAATAAACAAAGTTACAGTCAAATATGGATTTTTTAAAGCATTATATTTTAAAGTATATGGATATTTTAAACCCAATTTTTTCGTAATTTGTTACTATTCAATGAAAAATAGCATCGTTATTTTAAAGTTAGGGATATTTTAAACCATTTCACCCTGCCCAACTCACTTTAAAATATCGATATTTGACTGTATTACTCCATTTCCAAAAAAGAGAGGGAAGTTTCAAATTTAATTTATTTATGTTTTGATAAAACCTATTTAGCACTTATTTTCAGCACTGGGTATTAGTATACGTCTCGGCCTAAACATACTTTTCCAAGAAGTTAAAGTTATAATTGTTGAAATGTTCTTGGACTATTACAATATAATAAATTTGATGCAATTTTTGTAATTTAATTTTTATTAAACATTTTAAGTAATATTTTACACGAAATTATTTGAAATATTTTTGAAAAAATACTTAAAAAACGAATATAATCTACAAATAAAGAAATTAAATAAAAAAAAATGATTACAAGATATAAGTGTTTTATTTGTTATTTGTTTGTTTGTGTCGAATGTATTTCAGACTAATTTTCAATTAATGTTTCTATTGATTTGTATTCAAACACCGATTAATATACAATTAGTTTAATAATAGATAATAATTGTGCTCTCATTTAAATACATGTCATGTCTTGCATTAAGATATCTCAACAAAGAGATTACTTCACCCGAAAATCTGTTTTCTTGACTTAACTGATCTATCAAAGAATGACTCGAAAAACAAAAACGAATCAAATGATTGAGTCTTTGATCGTTTAAATTAAAATTTGATTACAATTATGACAATTGAATAAAAAGCAAATTTTCTCTTTAATACTAAAGACTCATATAATTAAAGAGAGTAAAAATCGAAACAATTATTACAAAACACCGATTGATTGCAATTATAAAAAGACTTATTATCTATAAATCACCGAATATTAGAGAATTTCTCTCTTTTTATGTCAAATATATTTATATTTATATAATAAGTCAAAAATTACGGTCAATTCAGTTGAAAAGTTTTGTTTCGGGTCTAAAACTGATTGGTCAGACATTATCTATATATTGAGTAAACCTTTATATCAATTACTCTGAAATGACTCATAAATTACAACAAATACTCAAATAATAATTAAAGAAAAGTTACTATCATTTAAAATAATAATAATTTTTAATAATCTCTCTATAAATCTAATGATGAGCTTTGGTTTGGTTTAAACTTAAAATATTGCAAATTCTCATAACATGTTATGAGCTGTAAATCTATTTCTCCAATGAGTTCACAAATAGATTAAAACATTTGTTTTTTTAAATAATTATAATAATTATAATAAATCCATAAAAGAAATGACCAAAAAAATTGTCAAATATTGTAAAACTTAATTAAAATGAGTTAAAAAGTTTTTCAATTCAAATAACATTTTTTGAGCATTTCTTTCAATCAATAGAACTCTTTTTCCGTTTTTTCCAATAATATAACTAATAATCGATAAAAAAAAGAAAAACATTTAAGAAAGTATTGATTCCATTATAAAGAGGTATAAAAAAAGGTCAAAAGTAGACAAAAGTTGGCACAAAGAGACAGCTCTACTCATCAGACAGTGTTTTGATGAAAAGTAGTTGAAAAAAGATGAGATCAGATTTACGAATGTCAGAGCAGACAATTGGTCGATAATCAATCAAAAACATTAAAACCGCGTAATTTTATTCAAATTTATCCAATTTGTGGATAAACTGGAATAACCTGATTATAGGCCTTAAGTTCAACGATTAAATTAATGGAAAATATTCATAATTGTAATGAATTTGTCTGATTTGTCGATCATTTGTTTGAAAAGAGTAATAGTTTTTTAAACAATATTTAAATTGTAGTGAAGAGAATGAAACATATTTTACAGATTTGTGGAATGAGTTTCAGTTCGAATGAGTGGAGCACTCGGCGGAAGGGCTAGAACTTAGTTGCCTGAGTCGCCCGCATCAGCAAATCTGTATCAGCCTATGAGAGGAATATAGCAAACAGACAGACACTCAACTGATGGTTACTTAATTACAAATAAGACAATAAATGCTTCATTGAATCAACACTTAAATTGAAAACAAAATAAATAAATCAAATGTTTGGACAAATGTTTGGAATAAATAGTAAATAAAGTTAAGAACAAAACAAAAGGAAATACTTTTTTGGGAAAAATTCAATCATAAGAATAATTGTTCGAAAAATTAATGTATTTTTTGTGATTATTTTCAAATTGAGTGCAAATTATTTGCGATAACTCACAACATAATGAGGTCCTATTGCCTGATGGCTGTGCTGTGGGTGTTGGGGATGACCCAACTGGTTGTGCCCCAATTGGTGTACCAATTGGTTGTGTCCTAACTGGTTGTGTCCCAACTGGTTGTGTCCCAACTGTTCGTAAGCCGGCGGTGGACTTAAGAACGACAACTGATCGTCTCTTCCAATTGTGCGACCGTTTGCAGGAGGGGTTGAGGTTGGGGGCGGAAAATGAGGGGTTTGTGGGGGAGTGTGACTGAACCTGAATTTAAATACATTAATTACAATATTAAAAATAATTAATTAGTTTTACCTTGGTCTTCCACTTCCAGCACTTCCATAAGAATCGCGAATTCTCTTAGAATTGGCTGAAGAGGTTGTCGATGTGGATGAAGCGGGAGGAAGGAAAGGATCTGTTTCTTCAGTTTGATCGGCAATCAATGGGCGCTTTTTGCGAATATTAATCCAAGTGTGTGACGCGCACAGCACTAGTAGTGTGAAACAGAGACCGGTAGCCGATGAGGACAACAGCATTATTACAACGCCTTCGAGCACCTCTTTGCAAATGGCGGTCATCCCTTCAATGTAGTCATTATGAAAGCGCCGACAGTCCAACAAATCGCTCAATAGATCCCAATTCTTGTTGACATTTGCGATATCAGTTTCGAGAGAATGTAGTTTTTCATTGATTTCCCTTGTACATTTGTTACGACACGTGTTTTTCATATTAATACCGATCCGTTTAATCCAAACAATATTATTCTCAATGTCTTCAATCTTGTCTTCAAATGGATTCTTTGTATTACAGGTCACGTAATAGTCGAACACCTGTTCTTCGATAGCTTTATTGAACTGTTCACTAATGAACGGCTGAGGGTCTAAACAGAAGTCACTGCCGGCCACAGAAATACCCAAATAGACAGAAGTGACGACCCAACAGACCACTAGTGATAACAAACCTAACACTGAGAAAAGAATGAGTACACATCTCGAGTGTCGTAAAATTCCCCAGATCAGTATAAAACAGACGAACGCCAGAGAACCCAAAACAGCAAAAGTGGTCGGCCATCGAATCGTTTCCATTGTCTTGAGATGTTCGGCCACAGATTTGATGTCGACTTTGTTTAAGCCGTCTTGAATTACATCCAATTGTTTCTCAACTTTAGAAACATTTCGTTTACCGGAAGTCACTTCTCGAATGAGTGATGTCTTTGTCGGCAAATCTGTGTTAAGGGTTGAGTCAAACATTGACTTTATTTGATCGAAATTAGTGTCCAAATTGTTTTTGATCGATTCAGTTAACACTTTTGTCTCATTTTTGATGGACTCAATCACTGACGACATGTCTTCTGTCTTGTTTTGTACTTCTTGTATGCCCTGATGTGCAACAAGACTACCGAACATTCCGACCACTATTATCAGAGAAGACAATATGGCGAACATAAATAGACAACACTTACAGAGCGTAAGCTTTCGTTTCTTTTTGTTGTTTGCATCACAACAGCGGCAGAGGAAGAAGATTAAGAAGAATAGAAGCGTTAAAATTAGCCAAAAGCCGGGAATCGCCACCAAAATGCCTAATGATTCCAAATATTGATTATCATTCGGATTAAATGTCGTATTCTTCAGATAATTAAGTCGAATATCAATGTGTGGTAAAGAGTGTAACCATTTGGCAAACATTGAAATATTGTAGTTATCGTACAAAAGGGTTGAATTAAACAGATATGACATCAGGTCTTCACGTTTATCCACCAGACCATCAATTATCTCATTCATATTAATGTTATCCATTTTTGTGGCAAATTTGTGGTGATTTTCTTCTCAATAAAAGTCGAAATTTATCACAGTTTCAAAAAATGAGTAAAAATTCAATTTTAAAATAATAGCGAATTAAAAATATTCAATAATTCAATCATATCTTTGACCAAACAATTTGTGTAAAAGAATAAAATGTATGTCTTTGTGGACATCGACTTCAGAAACAAATGTCAAAACAAATGTTTATTTACATAAAATTGTTTTCATCGGAAGTATAGATCAAAAACACTAAACAAATAATTGAATTAAATTGTTTATAATTGATTTAAATGTAGTTTGACTTTCATTATTAAAACTAAGAGTGAAAGCAATAAATAAATTGTTTTAAATTATTTGATTCAATTGAGACCACAATTAACTCAATTGAGAAGAAATGAAGTCCAATACAAACACTTTTGTGGCCTTTAATACATTAAAGAGTCGGAGAACTCTCTATTGACTCAACGAATAGGGAGTGGCTCTCAACCAAAGGGTCCACAACTCATATATTAAGAGACGCTCTTTTCCTGGATATTATTCAAACTAAGAATCACATCAACCGAAGAGTATTCGCAAAAAAAATATAACAATTTATAATAATATTAAATTGATTTTTATTTTGAGTTAAAAAAGAGTTTAAAGACGTTTAAAATAGATTTTAAAATAATTTTCATAAGATATGAAATCCCGTTATTGAGAGACACTGTTTATATAAGGCTTGAAATCGACTCTTCGCTGAATACTTCAAAATGTTTAGATATACTTTGAATGGAAGACAAAGTTCACAATCGATAGCAAATCTTCCAAATATAGCCTCAATGCTAATTATTTTCAGATGACCATAACAATTTTTAAATTCTTTTCAAAATAATTATAAACTTTATTTAGAATAAATCATTTATTTTTGCGGCTCAACAATAATCTATGAATAATAAGTCTCTCTCTCTCTCTCTCTCTCTCTCTCTCTCTCACTC
>JAQFZI010000332.1:0-18086 GCA_034695605.1 Eupelops occultus | reverse complement strand
TTTCTAACTTACTAAACATTAAAGTAAAATCATTATCTAAGCTAGGTTATTTATCTTTGCCGTTAGATTAACGACAATTCAATTAAATGGTAGAAACGAAAACAGACTAATTTGTTGATTAGATGTTTGCGTTCGTTGACATTAATCGCTGCAAAACATCTCATTATTATTATAGCTTTAAAGATCTCATATGGCTTTCATTTAACACAGGGCTTAAATATGAGTGATTGCCAAGGTGATTAAATCTTAATTTTCTATAATAGCTTTAAGGAATAATGAAGAATATTTTATAATACATGTATATCAGTGATGCGGAGGTACCCCAAGGAGCCAAAATACCCCAATTTTTTGGTCTGAGAACTATGCCCCCCCCCCAAAGAGAAATATTGCAGGCTAGCGAAGCATATATTTTTGGACCCCCTGTTGAAATAGATCTTTAACATTACGTCTATGGGAATAAAATGACGGCATGACCTCCCCTAAACCCCCTTTTCAAATTTTTCAGAACCTCCTATTTCTGCATCCCTGATGTAAAAGTGTTTTCTTGTTTGAAAGATTTCTTTAGGTGAAGTAAAGTACCAGGATATTTGAATTGAAGAATATTTATATATTTTTTTGGGAATTCACAGAATTTAAAATATGAAAAACATATTATATCTGAAAATTGCTATAAGTTTTAAAAAGATTTTATTTTCAATTTTTCAAGTTTTAGGTCCATTAAAAAATAATAAAAAGACTGATTTTGAATTTTTAAATATTTATTAGCTCTTATACATAAATTAGGAGCGAATCAGAGTTTAATTTATCAAGTACATGTATTCTTTAACATAAAATTTGTATAATTTTGAATTTGAATTAATCAAAGTCTCAGAAACTTTCCTTTTATTCCAAACACTATTTTTATCTCAAGTTTTTATTAAGATATTTATGAAGTCTTCAGATATTCACTCGCGTAAATCTAGGCACTTAATCCGCAATACTCAACAAAACTTGCTTGATTGCCTCTTTTGAAATTTAAGTTCAAATTTCCATCGAAGCAAATGCTTTTAAATTCGTATTTTATGATTCAATGACTCGAAATCAAACCAATTTGAATGCCATTAATATTTCAGAACTCTTTTAATCAAATATTCAATTGAATGTCATTTAATGCATCCCTGAATTCAATTCGACATATTTGTGATTCAACCCGCAATAAATTAGTCTTGTTTACTATAATTATAAACTAAACTCCTACGAATAGACTGATACACTTGAGTTTAGAATTTTCTTCAAGTAATATCAGTAGGTAGAACTAGGTAAATTCAGATTTTATCTTTTTTAATTTACTTTTGATTTAATTAGTTGACGGCATTTACTTAAATAATAAATATTTTCCAAAAATAAACATTTAATGATTGCATTTTTTTAGCCAAATTTCGCGATAAATACAATTACTTCAAATGGATTAATGGAATTTGGATGTACTCATTATTCTGGGCGATGATGCCATTAGTAGGCTGGGGACGGTATAGTTTCGACAATTCGATCAGCGCCTGTACTATTGATTGGCGAAAGAATGACGCCTCTTATAAATCTTTTATCATCTTCTACTTTACGTTCGGATTTATGATACCTCTCGCCGTCATTATGTACTGCTATTGGAATATCATTGGAAAAGTCAGGGACGGGTCAGCCGTGAAGAGAGGCAGCGCTAAACTTAACGGAGAAGATATCTGGATTAAGGAAAGGACAGTAACAGTGGTAAGTAATATTGATTTTCATTGGTTTTCTTTTGATTAATCGATTTGTTCTTAACTTTTATCAGATGTCAATTGTAATTATATTGGTGTTTATTTTCTCCTGGTCACCTTATGCTATTCTTTGCTTATGGACTGTCTTCTGGGATCCGGAATCAGTGCCACTCTGGTTAACAGTTATTCCTCCCCTATTCGCTAAGACTTCTACGCTCTTCAATCCGATAATCTATTATCTGACAAATCATAGACTTCGTGGAGCATTTCTCTCTTCGGTTTTTTGTAGAGAAATATCTCATCCTGCTATTAGTGACTCCCAGGCAAGAGTTGTTCGATTTACCGATGCTGATAAAGACCAAACTAGTCTTACCTAAACAAATACATCCGTTCCCTTCCATTAATCCAAATTATAATTTAAATTTTTAATTGAAAGTAATATAATTTGTTTTTTGACTAACTTATAAGTTATAATACATGAGCTTTTCATTTGTTTGTTTGTTGTAATCCCTTCACTACTTGTATTACAATCAGAATAATGTTCTGATTTTTAATTCAATAGATATAAAGGTATTAAATATTGGATTCAAAGCTCTGTTCATCGTATTAGCGAAGACTCTTTGAAATCAGAGCTCATCACAGATAATGATTGAGTCATCCGATTCCTTGTTAGAGTTTAGCGAATACCGAATCGACAGACAAATAATTAGTTTTCCTGAAATGGCGGCAAAATTGCTGCCGTTATTCGGTTTATCCATAAATACACTCATATTTGTTATCACAAAAAACAAAGAAAATGATATGAAAATATATTTATATAATACATTAAGATAGATAATGAGAAATATGAGCATGGAGCTCTTCAATTGTCATATTTTCGGCTTTTCATTACAAACGGAAAGACAGCGAAACTAAAATTAATAATATGTTGAATTTGATATTATTATAAATGACTTTATTTCTAATTCAATAATTTTTTTAAAAGTAAAGTAAAGTTTATTGATTTATACTCAATATATATTAAATACCTTTATAAATACAACAGAAGCTGATTTCCAATACAATAGAGTTTATATTCGCACTAACAATACAATAATTACCAAGGGTGTTCACATTTGGAGGTTATCTAATAGAAAGTCATATAAATCTAGACTTTTTTGTTAAACTTTTGATTTTCAATATCTTTATTGAATTCAAAAATAATTTTCTTAATAATATATTTAATAAATTTAACCCAACTCTACTTAATCGAAATTGAAGAGCAATTTTCTTTTACTAATTACCTTGGTAATTATTTATCATCAACTTCTACACTCTTTCTACACATTAATTACACAAATTATTATTTTTGTTTCAATTAAGGAAATCATCAAAATTTGTAATTAAATCTGAAAAGCTTTTTAAGAAAGTAATTAAGAATATTAAAAAAGATGATAGAACAAGATTCAAACACGAATTATATTATAATTATATCACTTTTCTAATCAAGAGTGTTTATTTTGTACTGGATACTTTTGTGAAATTATTATGGAACAGATATAAAGGCTTAAATAACTAAGCTTTTGAAATGAATGTGACAAGGAGCGCCATTATAATTTAATACACATGTAACATTAGCTATATTTATATGTTTAATGAAGTCTCGGGTTTTCAGTTTACAGAATACCTCTATTTTTGAACAAAAATATTAAAAATTTTAGTTTTAATTCTAACAATAATTTACTTTTGAAAATGTAATACAAGAATAGTTTTCTTTATAACATATCAATGATATTGAATTGATTTAAATTATTGGTAAAAAAACAAATTATTTTGTATCAAATGAAAGAATATTTTAAGTGATAAAAATTAGATTCTGTTATATTTGGTTTGAATTAAGCAAAAAGTAATGATTATTTTGATATCCCATCGATTTATTGTTTATTGTATTTGGCCTTAAGATGTCTTCGCTGTCTAATACTTGTTTCTTATGAAATGGTTATAATAAATGTCATTCATTGAACAAAATAGCGATAAAAGCGAAAAAATAAATAAAAAATAGTCGATATTTGTTAGACTTTGTTTCGCACTAACTGTAATCACATCTGTTGTCAAAAGTATATGGATTTTTGTATCAAAACCATAATTATATTTAATAATAACTCAGCGAAGCGTTTAATTAGACCATTATTTTTACACAAAATCACTTTCACAATCTCATAAGAGTGACACAGCATTGGTGGCCAAGCAATTGCCTTTGCTTTTCCAAGCAACAGTCTTCAATAAGATCGCCCAGGATAGATTCTTCATCTATTTTCATCAATTCTATCTTTGAAAAAAAGATTGACCCTTACCTAAAAAAAATCCAATTTTTAATAAATTAAACTTTATTTCGATAATATTTGCTCGTTATTATAGTTTATATTATTTATCTTGGTTATCTATGCTGACACAATAAATCTGTTTTGAATTACCCTTCATAAACACTTTACTGTATTTATGTTTATAATTAAGTCAATCAAAAGGTGACTATATTTCAGCTGAAATTTTAAAGAATGATCTGTGATTTGATGATTTCAGTTTTTAAATTATAATTGAGTCAATTAAATTGACTTGTTAAATTGAATATTATTTTCAATGACACAGAAATATATATAAATATTTAAAAGCTTATTAATCTATTAGAATTGATCTATTAGAATTATGATCTATTATTTTTATTACATATCATAATTGTATGAGAAGTGCTTATATTTTACAAATAAATTTCATTAAAATTTCATTTTGGACTATGTGTTTAACTTTCAAATAATCTGGGTTGAAAGAAACTTGATTCTTTTTCTCGTTTTTATTTGTGATTGATCAATGTGACTATCAAATAGTATAGTACCAATTTATAGTATATAAAATTTCCAATAAATGTGAAAGCACAAAGTATGAATTTTTTTAATCTGGAGAAAGAGACGTTTGAATCATCCTGGGATCAACATTTGATATTTACCTTTCATATAACAATTTTTCAATTTAAGTAATATATTTTTTGTTGGAATCAAATTACTTTTTGCTCAAATTTTTTGGAGAGATTTGTTGTAAAATTAATAAATTGTTATTTTTGTGACGTTTTCAATGGGTTTCATATTTTTTTATTACTCAACAAAAAATATATTATTGATTTTGATTTTTGAAAACTTAAACCGAATTTTCGGTCAAACATCTCAAGTGTTTATCAGAGAGTGATTTCAACAAAAATGTTTCGTAAGGTTTGAATCAAAAGATAATATTTTCTCAAATAATGATAACTAAATGATTCCGTTGAATGTGTTTTCAATTCAATCGATTAGTTATTGAACTAATTTTACTGAGAAGAGGATGTGATAACCCAATAGATAAGAGTTACCATGCATTTAGTCGTTACTCATTTTTCCAGAACAAATTGCTTTCTAATTAATTTTTGGTATAATTGCTAGAACAAATGTAATCTTAGTAGAGTTTTGTCATATTTCATGCCCACCATCTCTTTGGTATAATTTATAACATATAAAGGTAAAAATGAACAAACTGTATAATTTTGACTAGGACCTTTACCATTATAATGAATAGATGCTGATTACAATTTCATCTAATATTAGCCATGATTAAAATGATTTCCTATGAATTAACTTAACTTAATTATTTCTTTGGGGATTTCAACCCAAATGGGAATTACCTAGATGAAACGTTTTATAATTACATTACCATAAAATATCAAATTGAAACTCTAGAGAATATAAGTAAGATCAGATAATGATGTGTAGGAAGTATTTTTTTATCATGGTGAATTTATTAATTTGTATTAGCCAATACAATTGTAATCAGGATCTTTTCATTATATTGTTGATTGCCAGGGAGGGTATTCTATAATCAAGTAACAATTAATTATTAATTATCGCAAAAGTTTCTTTTCCAATTGGCTAGGTAGAAATAGCTTATAATTACATTATTGTAAATTATATACTTTGAGTTGAACTCTGAGGAATGAAAGTAATTTTTATCATGGTTAATTCATGAGATTACAATTAGCATACTTAAATTAGGCAAGGTACTCATCAATCTGATCAAGATTGGAGTAATACGACCCTAAATTCCTTAATAAATTGTTGTTATTTTGACTATCATTGAGTTTCATGGCTTTCATAAATTCTAGATTTACATTAAGTAATCAAGAGGCAAAAAAGGAAGAAAAAAAGCTTTTAATTGATAGCATTCGACCAATGATTGCGAAACATTGAAGAGTAAGCAATTTGTTGTATCATTATTTATGATAAGACTCTGAGATTTGATTTATATTTTAATTATATCTCTTTTCGATAGAAATTTTTATTTTGTTTTCAAAATTAATTTTTAGTAATATTTAGTTTAATAATTATTCATCAGAAATGTTATCGATTTATACCTTGTTTTGTATAATATTATCAATAATTTTCTTAATTGAAGTGAAGCCTTCAAAGTGTGTTTTATGTCCGCCTCAGTCGTCAATTCCATGTGTATGTAATACTACGACAAGAGAGATATCGTGCAGAGGACCAGACATACAGATCGATGAAGTTTTCACAAAATTGACTGATTTTATACCTGAAAGCCATCGAGACTTCGATACATTTTATTTGAACAGTCGGTCTGTCAGTCGCCTCAAAGCCAATCAATTCAAAGGAATACGTTTCCGCACCGTATTCTTAGGCGGCTCCAAGCTCACATACATACACAGAGATGCCTTCTTCGGCACTCACCTCCATCTGAAGGAGTTATTTGCATTTGCAACCAACCTATCAATAAGTTCTGACCCAAAATACAATTTGTTTGAATCGATAACTTTACTCAGAAATCTACAGAAACTTGTTATCTCTGGCAGTAATATCCAGGAGATTCCCGACAGGTATAAAAACCTCTTATATTCTTATATTCTTATCTTTTTTCTTGTTTTTCTCATAAAACGAACTAAATATTTAAAAATACATTTTATGAGGAAATGGGTCTTGTTTTAGGAAATTACAAAATTTTGAATCATTTATTAAGCCATTTAGAAGAATTACCTAGAGAGAATACTTTCCTTGATGTAATTTTGCAATATTGAAATATTCATATCTTATAGTATTTCCCAATATTTCGAAGAAATTCAGTGAAAAAATAGTTTTCAACAAAATTTAATAATTTTTGATAAATTAATTGAAAATTTTAAGTAAAAATGAGTTCTTTATAAATCATTATAAAATATCATGGTTCATTATACAACGTCTAGACTCTTGGCAGTTAATCTTTTCATTTTAGATTGCGCAAACATCATTTATATAATAAACTTGGTTAGAAAAATCAATTAGTTTAAGCTGTCATAAACATTTGTAATGTTTGATTTCAAGCTTCACAACATTTACCCTGCTCGTAAAACATGAAGGGCTCAGAATGAACAGATATAATTAAAATTTGCTTCTTTAATATTAGCTTGCTCTTATTTTTGTTGAAGATGTCAGATTCTTTTGTTGATTAATACTATTAATTATTGTAAAGCAAACAAATTTTGCACGTTTCAAAATAAATTGCTAACTTTTACATTAAATTGAATAATGATATAAAGTTTTGTTTGTTTCCATTTAATTAAATGTCTGTCCTTTTGATGAATGTCTCTAAAAATAGTAATTAAAATTAATTTCTAAATGTTTTGACTTTTAAGAGCATTCAAAGCCAGAAGTGAGGAATATATTCAAAGAAATCTCACTGACATAGAACTGGGTCTGGGAGTGAGCGCTACCATACAATCGATCGGATCGGAAGCATTTGCATCTCTGCCAGCGTTGAGAACATTAAGTCTTTCCAGTCATCAAATAAATCTCATAAAAACTAAAGCATTTAGTTTTGATGAGCCCTCAAATAAGACTTTAACTATTGATTTGACGGCAAACCATTTGAATGGCACCAGTTTTGAAATACAAGCCTTTTCTGAGGCTAAAAGGTATTCATTCTAATCATATCTACTTATGTCAGTCCTCTAATTAAAAAGAAATAAAAAATTTCATATGATTTTCGTTTTGTGACTTTTGCTAATAACAGACCTCTCAAAGTATATTTTGGACGACACACAGAATGTAATAAGAATCTGACATTTCTTAACAAAACAGTATTTGAGCCGTTCCTCAAAGAGAACATCCACAATATAATTGACGTCGGAAGAGGATGTGCTCATATTTCATGCGACCAAAGGCTACATTGGATCTTTGCCGCCAATTATGAGCACCAGATAAAGAATATCAAATGTAAAGACGAGACCCGGCGGCTAACCGGTACTGAGCTCAAGGACAAGCATAAGAAAGAAAAAATTGGGTCAACATCTCTAACGCCTACAATCACAACAAATTCTGTGCGAACTGAATCCAACTTTTCAACGCGAGAGCTGAATATCGATGAAAATGAGTGAGTGTTTCAACGATTTGGGATTTGAAAGAAACAGAAAAATAGAAAACACTATCACTTAATTTGATTTACAATAAGACTATTTATTGATTATTTGAGTGAAGATAGTTTTCTATCAAATGTTTTATTTATGTTTAGAAACAATGAAGTCGAGAGTGAATACGAATACGAATACTTTGAGCCCAAAGAAAAGTTATGCTTAACTGACGAGTGCTATGAGATATCAATTGAAATGAGAAAGTATTTGAATCAATCTTTGAATCCTTGCGACAACTTTTATGACTATGCCTGTGGACGTTGGGAAGACTCACATCTTCTTGAATACCTAGTCCAATTATTATCCAATGGAGGGGTAGAATACGACAATTTTGTCAAATTAAGGCAACAGATCGACACTAATCTGGATACTGTCCTCTCGGAGAACACTGAAGACAATGAGCTAAATATTATTAAACATACAATAAATATGTATCGAAATTGTAAACAAAATGATTTACCAAATATCGATTCACTAATGGATAGACTCAATGCAATGGGAGGCTGGCCTATCATCGATAATAGCACACAAACCATTGGCGAAAATAAGTGGAAAAATGCTTTTATCTATATTTTATCGTTTATTAGAAGAGATGTTTTGATAAATTTTGATTACGTTATAAATGAGAATTCAGTCAAACAACTGAAGTTAAGTCACCATCACTTGAATTTCACTCAAATATAATATATTTCTTTGATTTAAACATAATTTGCTGAAAATTCTTAGGGGAATAACCAGTGGTTCACATAAGTCGAATGCTTTGAATTTAGATTATATCACTTGAAAAGACATTTAGTATTTTATTAGAAATTCTCTATACCAGTGCTTATGCGAATCTTGACACCTGGTATTCCAATAAAGGTCCTAGTGCAAAAATGTTAAATTAAATGCCTATCAGAGTGGAAAAATTCTTATCAAAGATAATTGAAAAATAGAGGCATAACGCGAATGGAATTCAAATAAAAAAATTTAAGCTCTAAAACAATTAAATTAATTAATGCAATGAATAACCCCGGGTATAAAAGCAAACAAAGTTGTGTTTATGTTGTAATCAAGTTAATTATTCAGAAAATTTCCACTCAATTATTCTTAAATTAGGCGAAAACATCAAAATAATTAGTTTTTTGTTTTATTTAAAATTTAAAATTTAATGATATGTGAAATATGTATATGTCTTCTAATCGCACAGATATCTCATTCTTCGTTCATACTGTCCTCATCAAAACTGATGGATCTTAAGAGGAGAGCCGTAGCAAAGGACATTGCTGCTTATAGAAAATACATATATGATGTGGCTGTCCTATTAGGGGCCAAACCGAGCGGTCAAATAGATAACACGACAATTGAGAGCGCATTGGATATAATTATGTTTGAATCTGAATTAGCCAAGGTATTCCTAACTTTCCCTGTCTCAACAAAAATCAATATAAATTTCTATATCGATTGGGCATCACCTCAAGCGTCAGTCCTCTGTCAACAACACAAAGACCATAAGACATGGAATAAATCTGTTGATTACACACTTGATATCATTTTTATCCTGAAGTGCATTCGACTTTCATATGTATCCGAGAAGTTGACTCCTATTCCTTCCCTTTATTTGTCTTCAGTAGAGATAATAAGAGCGAACATACGATCGCTTTTATATCCACTTATATTAGACTTTATTGACATTTGTTTTACATTCAAAACGCCTGAATTGATGCCCGAAATCGAGACTAAAGTCTTCACTGAATAAAAAAACTCATTTTTCTTAGATTTCCGATAAAAGTATGGGTAAAGAGTTCCAAATCGAAAGACAATTAAAATCTTTGAAATGTTTGATACCTGAAGTCGATTGGACTGAAATAATTACAAAAGTTTTAGACAATCATAACATTGATTATAATGAGTTCTCAGATATGAATGTCATTTTGGACTTACATTATTTAATCCGATTATCGACCTTGCTGAGGAAAACTAATCCGAACACAATTCTAAATTACCTTGGTTGGCGAACTGTTGAAACGATGGGCTTTTTAACGCTCGGACCACAATTTCTAGGTTAAGTATGTTTTCCATATTTGTATTACTTCAGGACATTTAAAGAGATACTAGTTACATTTTGATCAATATATAACCCTCTTTTTACCCTGGTATTACTGATTCTAAGCTTGTTTAATTCTAGATTACCTAGTATATAAATTGAAAGAACCCTAATTTACTTTTATCACAACTTATTTCGATTAAAACAATTTATCCAGTTATATTTGCAATTTTAATAAGCATATTAAAAATAACTTCACTTTATCTTGGCCATTCCCTCCCTTTTATACTTTGACACAATTGTGTGTCCATCCCTTATTACATTTTGAGAAAAGAAGTATAAATATGTTTTCAAAAGTGGATCCTCTGAAGTGAAAAATTGATTCATTACTGAAGTGCTCGAAATCATTAGATCTGAAACAACTTTAAAGAGAAACTATAACTTAGAAATGCATTGAAGAAAAATTTTTCAATTATTTTTCGACAAAAACCTGACAAATGAGTGGTTTTGTGGATAACTAAGAGCCGAAACATATATGGAGTGCTCTAAGGCTTAAGCTTTCCATTAGAATCAGTAACAGGTCTGATATAACACAATATTTCTCTGTATTTCTTAAAAAATGAGCGAAACTCTTGAGAACAGATGGCTTTTAGACTTTAAATAATGATATCCTCCTTTTTTGGCTCAAGACATACACTAATCTTTATTTTTGTTTAAAAAAAGGTTTTCATAAATTTCTTTTAGAAATCTTTTAGAAAAACATTTTTATTAAACTGAAGAGTCAATTAACAAGTTTATTTATTGTTATAGATTACCAGAAAACATTTCATGATATCCAGTCCAATGAAAGAACAAAAGTGTTATGGAAACAGTGTTTGAGTCCATTGAAAGAGCACTTGCAGTATGTGTTGACCAGAAAATATGCCAAAACGTTTTTGACAGAAACGGACAAACTTCAGGTCACAGATATTGTCCATACAGTGAAACAGGCATTCATTGAACTAATCCAAGGGAAGGAATGGTTAGATAATAAAAAAGAGTTCGTCACAAAAGTCGAGGACATTAAAGAGAATATCGGTTATCCCAATTGGCTGTTTGATGACCAAGAATTTCTTAGATATCATCAGAATTTGGTACTTATTTTATGATAAATATCTTTTTGAAAGAAATTAATACTTTTGTCAGACTCTTAATAGTACTACAAATGAAAGCCAAGAATTATCTGATTTTTTCATCAATTTATGGACTCATACGACAAAACAGTTTCTATTGAGTGTAGGAAAGAGCGTCAATAAAACCCATGACTGGGATCAGTCGCCTCTATATGTCGGCGCTTCTTATGATATAATCGACAATTTAATCAGTGAGTCATCAAAAGTCTTATTTGTCTCTTAAGTCGATAAATATATCTGACATTCAGAGCAAAAAATGACTCCTTTTTATGTTTTTATCTCCAAAGCACTTCCTATTGGATTACTTCAGCCACCCTTTTATGACAGCAATAGACCCGCGTATGTAATTAAAAGTGTCAGAGTTGGACAAACATAAGTGACCGCCTTTTCTTTGTGCTTATTCCTCAACAGTTAGTCTGTAGGCTTCTCTCAGTTTAGTAATTAATTTTTTCTTAAGGACACTGACCAGTCTGTCCTTCCATCTATGAAACAGTGATAAAAACCTGCACAGCCTATTGTATGTTCAACTTTGACACAAATAAATTAAATAAATTGATTCAGTGAATGGAATAAATGGTAATATCCTTTTATCTGTTATTTTGGACAATTGGACAGTTATATAAATTTCGGATCAATTGGTTCGTTTGTCGGTCACGAGATATCTCACGCCTCAATGCCCAGATACGATTCTGAGGAGCGGCTGTTGGAGCCCTGGAATGATTCTAATATCAAATTATTCCTATCGAAAGCCAAATGTTTTGTAGACCAATACAGCTCTTACTTCGATCACTCCAGTGATATGAATGTATGTCAGACACAAACTTTTAAGACATTTATTGCCATATCATTAATAAAAGATCGCATTTTTTGTTTGATAACATATCAAATGATAAATATTCTGTTGTCTAACAAAATGATTGAATACTAGTTTTTGACAAATATTTCTTATTTCAAATCAATAGTTGGATGGAATGAAAACCTTCGAAGAAGACATCGGAGACATATCAGGACTCAAAGCCTCTTTTAATGCATTCAATAATTTGATTAAACAAAACAAGAAAGTTTACAACGATATTAAACTATTGCCTAACTTTTCACAATACTCTCCTCAACAACTGTTCTTCTTGTCGTACGCACAGGTCTGTCATTATTTGTGGCCATTATTTACTAATCGATTATTTGTTTTATCAAAAGACAAAACTCTAATTTAATTCCGATTTCTCTTTTCTCTTATCTTTTGGGAAAAAATCTTCGCAGAAATGGTGTCGTTATATAACTCCAACTCAGGTCAGAATAAAAATATTGAGAGGCGTTCACTCGCCAGAAAAATACAGAGTCAACGGCGCTTTATCCAACTTCGACGAGTTTGGTCGAGCATTTGACTGTCCAAAAGACTCAAATATGAATCCTGTAGCCAAATGTGAAATGTGGTAGACTTTCACGAATTTTATGCTTTTTTAATACTTGCCTCTAATGTACAGCATTTTTAACGCCACTATTATTTACTTGAAGTAAAAGTTGTTTCAAAAGACAAAATTTTCTTTACTTTTGTTATTATATAACCAGTGATGACCAGAAAACTCATCTCAAGAGAGTTCAGTGCAAAGCTTTGGCATTAAATTCTCATTGAAATTCTTGGGGTAATCCTGTCATTTGATACAAAGTACTATTTTTAATACTTCTCCGTTGGCCAACCCTATATTTTATGTGTTTCGCGTTATTTACTTCTGCCTTTAGAGGAAAGCCTTTCATATTAGTCTACATTAGAGATAATTCTGTCCCTTTTTATGCCCTAAAGATATGAGAGACACTGAATGTCAAAAAATCTGAATAGTTTTGGTCTTTTATTTAAAATTATGAATTGAAGCAAATGTTCCGTTTTTACACTCAATGAATATTTGTCTTCACACATGTGTATAGAGTCAGAGTCAGAGACTTTTATTCTGTGCCCAAAATTTTGTTTGGTATTTATTTTGCAAAAATGTTTGACTGAATTTCTCATTTTCGGTTCACCGAATAAATAATGGTTTGTTTTATATGTTGTTCTACTCCTAAGAACTTGCGCTCCAATGGGTATTACTCTAACGAAAAATTGAATTTTCAAAGGAACTTAACACAAATATTCGTTTTCCGCTTATATTTCACTGAAACTAATATTATTTAATATTTCATAAATTCTTCAGAATTTTATTCTTGTAATAAATGATTGATAGGGAAAGCCTTTGTTTTTCATTATTCAGGGAATGGCATAAAAACTTAATAGAATTCAAAAAATTAGTTTTCAGTTAAACAAAATGTTTAATAAACAAAATTCGCGTTTTTTAAGCCATGAAGAGTAAAGATATACTGTTTTTCTTGTAATACAATCTCAAAGACTTTTACATTGAAAAAGTGTTTTCTATTAGAAAAGGTGTAATCAATCAAACAATTAGTGGTTTGAAATATAATACAAAAGACAGCTATTTATCGGAAACTTATCAAACATTAAGCATATGTTTAAATACATTAAATTAATTTCTAATTTATTTGTTTTGTTTCTCTCCAAAAAAAATAATAAGTGTATCGAAACGAACAAATTAATTGATAACACATTTAAGGAATTCATTGTCGGAAAGGAAAGGCAGCCGACAAAGAAAAAATTGGATTATTTTATAGACTCAAAGAGCAGAGAATGTAAGATAAGAATTCATAGTTTGTACCAAAAATTCTGTGCATGTTTTACACCAGAAAAATATGGTTCGCATTGAATTGCATTGCATTGTATTGTATAGTGAAGTGATGTGCAGATCATATCGGATGCGTTGCTACGAAACTGAAGTACTTTCCTCACTGAGCAGATCGATAAAACTGTGCATTTGTTTCGGGTTTCATTCAAAATTCGTTAATATTTCAAAATTATTTCAATTCATTTTTTAAAACTTTTGATTTCAACTGAATTTTGATATTCTTTTGACAATTCATTTGATAAAAGAAATAATGGTTTTTGGGTTAATGTAAGCCAAAAATTTTTGATTTTGTTTGTATTAACTCTACCGAAAGCGGAGCGCCTTTTATATGCCATCCGTCAAATTGCGTTCAATTACTTCCATTTAATTGAAAGGCAAATGCATTCAATGCAAGAGACAAATATTAATATCAATTATATACTCGATTAATATCCGGTGAATAATGGGCTCAACTTTTAGGTTAGAAAAATGAGTGATTCAACGAAAAAAGCCATCAATTTCTAGGAGTGAATCTTTAACTGATGCTGTGCTGTACATTAAAGAATTGAGTTCAATTCGAGTCAGTCCTATGTCTGAACAGTGATATACAGACTATGCTATTGGAGTGAATAGTGGAGTAACGAGTGTTTCGGATACAAAAGTGTGAACGAAATGATCAGATATTTTCTCCACTACTGGAGAGAAGTCACACAAATGTGTGTTTGTCAATGAAGTGACTTCAGAATAAGAGCGCCATTTCATATCAATTTTTAAACATGCTAAATAATTATTTTATCTAATAATTGTTTTTATGCACTTATTTTGTAGTGAAATAACAATTTATTTAGAGCTCAATAATAGCTATGTTTTGGTTTGTCTTTTATTCACTCAAAGTTGAAAACTAAGAGACACAGAATAATCACTGAACAGAATGACTTCATTTAGATACTATTTGCTTCTGAGTCTGATTTGGAGGATTATTTACCAGTGCTATGGACTACCTGATGTCATACGTGTCGGTCAGTAACCAATATATCATAATTTTAATTTGATTTTCGCTATCAATATCTCATAAATTATTCTGTTCTTGAAATCAATTCCCTGACCATAAATATTTGATTGCTTTTGTTTTCTTTTGCTCTCTTATATATCTATTTAATATATAGATATATATCTATAATATAAACGATAAATATCTCGATAGAAATGAAATATTTCTCTATATATTGGAATATTTATGATAGGAATGAGTGCTGTTCTGCTGATCCGCACACTTAACCAAAGTTACTGAGGAATTGATTTTATTTTTTAACATCAATATTACAATTTTTAGCCCATTGTATGCATAATATTAAAAGCTTCTCATATTAAATATGAGATTATGTAATATTGAAGAATCAAATGATTTAAAATAACATAAAATGAGAGAAAGATATCTGAAATCGATTTTTGTGTTTGAAATCAAAATCTGCTTAAAATTGTTTAACGTCTTATTTAAGGGAAAATTGCTTTAAAATTATGTTAAATTTTTTTATTATTTAAATTTAACAAAACTTCTCGAAAAATCTACTGACATATACAGTATTTATTTGAATTGAATTTGTTCATAAATATAAAAGAGTCTAGATATTTGACTTTCAGAATATTAGAGCTCAAGGAAAAAAGCTTTGTATAAATTAAATTTTGTTTCAAAATATATCTTTTTTTTTATTCTTATTCTTAAACTTAACTTAAATTATATAATATTCGAGATATTAAAAAATAATAATTGAATTCTGAGCGAAGAAGAAAAGGAGCAGTGCCAAGCCAAGCATTAGATAAACTAGCAAAATGAGATACCAATTTAGGGCCTAAAAAACAAATTTAAACATAAATTTTTGGCGACATTAACAGCAAACATGAAATTTATTGAATTAATTAAATAAGATATCTATGACTATAAGTAGAGACGAAATGTTTGCCTCGGATTTGTCTTTTAATATGTCTTTTCATATTAGGCACAGAATGAGAGCGCACTTTAATTATATGCTATAAAAACTAATGATCCGATGAAAAGTGTATCAAAAATCATGTCTGGAAGAGAGGCAAAAATCAATAAAAAACATTGAATTACTCCACAGGAGGTCTGTTCAGCGAAGATGAAGAAGAACAGGAACTGGTGTTCCGCTTTGCCATCGAAAGAATTAATGCCGATCCAACCATTTTACCCAAGTCAACGCTTGTGGCACAGGTAGAAAAGATTGGCAAAGAAGACAGCTTTCATGCGGACAAGAGAGGTTTGTCACACAAAAAGACATAGTTTTCGTGTTTGAACTCAAACTCTATTTATTTTGTGACTTAATTACAAATATAAGTAAAGGACAGTAAAGGCATAGATGAAAATCTTGTGCAGTCATTCACTTGACTGTCCTGACTGTCTTGACTGACGCATTCCATTAATAACTAATTTTTTTTACTGTCTGTGCGATAAAAAAGTATTACTCTTTCTTTAGTGTTTTGACATTAAGTTAAGTTAATTCTAGAAAAATATCTGACATTTTTCTCATACTTTTATTGGCAATTAATGAGCAAAAAGTAAGTCATTTGGTTGTTGTGTTCAAACAGTTTGTGGTCTACTCCGGAATGGAGTCGTCGCTATCTTTGATCCGTTGGAGGCTTCCATCTCAAGACATGTGCAATCAATCTGTGATGCTATGGACATACCCCATGTGGTCACCCGTTGGGACTTTCAAGTATTCAAAGACGGCCTGTCAGTCAATTTATATCCTCGACCGTCTGTTTTGGCCAAAGCCTATGTAGATTTGGTGAAGGCCTGGAATTGGAATAAATTTGTCATTTTATACGAAGATAATGAAGGTATGTATATATCCATTATAAACTAGCAAATATCTGTTGCTGTCCTACTTTGTAATTCAAATCAAAAGAGAGATATCTATGGAAAGAAAGGACTTAAGGCTACTTAAAAAGCGTTATATCCTTTGCAAACAAAAAATATTGCGAATGAAAAAGAAATTTGAATCAATTGAAAGCCAGTGCTCTGCCATACGTTCCACCAGAGTATTGAATGGAAGTGATTTTCATGTTCTGGAAATAAAGCCAATCTTATGTTCAGAGCGATACCTTTCAAACCATTTTTCTCCAGTGAATCGTTGAATCCGTTTAAGCCATGCAATAACTAACACTTTTTTCTCGCCTTTCAATAGAGGAATAGAGTTCTTTAGTATTCCCTTTTTTGGCCTCAGGTTTAGCCATCATTTGATGATATGATCGCCAAATGTTATGATAGAAATGATGTTCGATTCACTCCAAACACATTTTTTGTTAAAAATGGTGTTTTATTATTCTGGAGATGAATTCTCAAGAATACAAGTATTGCACAGCACTTATATAACAGGCCTTATTTAATACAATCGCTGAGATACAGAAATACATAGTGAGAGAGAAAGTGAACACAAATTCTTTTTATACAAAACATATTGCATTCAATTGATGTACACTTTATTAAAAATTTATGGGAATTACTGTACATTCCATTGAATACTTTTAATGCATTTACGGTTAGATATCAGAGCCTTTTCAATAGGAGTCCATTAATGTTATATGTTTTTCCACGTTTTAAGTCTTTATTTTAGTCGGAGTAACAGATTTGGAGCACAAACTTATGCTGTGCGATTTTAGCCGTAAACTCGTTACAAATATTGTTTGTTTTACTACCAAATGAACGGATAATTTAATTAACTTTTCTGGCGATTAATTGTCAAATAATTGTATTAAAACAAAATTATAGGAATAGTCAGACTACAGGATTTCTTCAAAGAAGCACAGCTTCGCAATTGGAACATTAAATTATATCAATTTCAACCGGGAATACCATATCGTGACACCTTCTGGACCATCAAAAGAGAAATGGAGTTTAACATTGTTTTGGACGTTAAGAAAGAGAACATGTATTCTGTGCTCAAACAAGTAATGTATCATAAACTCTCTCTCTCT
>JAQFZI010000331.1:0-18087 GCA_034695605.1 Eupelops occultus | reverse complement strand
GATGTAATGCTCAGCCCATACCGTGTATTATCATTGAGGCACTATGACTGCTACTTCCAGCTGCGTTTGAGGCCACACATGTATAATTGCCTGTGCAATAGTCACAGTAAATCCAATATTATATCGTATAAGAAGAAGGAAAGTATATTTTTCTTCAATTTTTAATATAAATCCAAATGTTTTAATCAAATAAATTGTTGTCTACCTCTATGGTCGGGTTGGACCGACTCAAAAGCCAGAGTCAGCGAGTATTCAGTCACATGAATTAAATTGGTCTTGGGAAGTACTCCATTCGACAGTTTTTTGCCGTCTTTTTGCCATTCAATCTATATTTGATTCGATTTTATTATTATTCAATCGATTAGTTTGTCGTTTGAGTGGTAAAAGTGAAACAAAAAATATAAGGATAAGAGAGTTCACATCAAAAACAATTTGTTTTAAACTTTTCTTTTCTTTGTTTTCTTTTCTGACAATAATAGTAATGATTTTTGAAACGATTGGAGACTAAAGTGAAGAAGAGATGTAGGAAAGGGAGGAAAGGGAAGAAAGTGAAGAGGCAAAAGAGAAATGGATACCTGAATCGGTTGATCGCCTTTGACAACAGTACACAACAAATTATATCGTTGTGATTGATGTAAGGATTTTGGAAAATTGAACGGTTCAATGACTGGCCGTACTGTCAATGTAGTAAACAATGTCAAATTAAACAAATTGAACAAGCTTATCACCAAAAGCTTATCAAGATGTGCAATGAATCATTTCCATAATTGCCTAGATAATTGCCATAATTATCTGCATATATATTTATTTTATTATAATTTTCTCGATATTAAAAATAAATGTATTAATTCTTAAATTCAATTAAATTTAATTTGGGTTTTGGTATTGAAATTCATTGGAAATGATTGGTTGCACATCCCTATAATTTACACTTTTTTATTGCAAAATCATTTTTGGTTAATAAGCCATAACATGACTGTCCATTTTTAGTCAATTTTAGTGATAATGAGATTATTCCGATGATTAAAAAACAAAAATTCATTTATTAGTTTTTGGAGTAAATTATAAAAATGATCGAAAATTTAATCCATTAATGAAAAGAGACATAAGTATAGCGTTTGGAACACATTTTATGATTTAAGAGATATTTTGTGTTAATATTTGTTTTCTCTCATCAATTAAGTTATGGAAGAGAAAAATGGTAACAATTTTTATGGTAAAGCAATGCTTTAAATTAATAGACAATTTTCTTATCTCTGTTCAAACATATGGGATATCCTTACACCTAATGTTTTCATAAGAATATTAGTGGTTCCGAAAGACTAATAGTCTGTGCCATACATTATATAAGACAATGAGTTTTATCGCTATTAATATATAAAATGTTTCACAAATGGTATGATTCGAGTGAATGTCTGAGGCGTTAACCGTTTATTAAATATTAATGAATTGCAATAAAAAGCGTGTCTTAAATAAAATATGAATTTCATACCCAGCACTTGGACAAATAATGTGGCCTGTGCGCTACGCGACTCCTTTGTCTGTCGAGCAATACAAGTATATCGGCCCTCATCTGTGGCTCTCTCCAGATCGACAACTGTTAAAGTGCCGTTTGGGAAAACCTTTTGCCGGTGATTATAGGGAAGACGTACTCCTTCTGCACAAACAAATCCATTAAAACAATCATCAATTAGTTTGAGGTGTGATTTGAGTACAGAATAAGTGCCAACAAAATCTAAACTAAAGTTTCAACGAAAAGACAGTGAAATTCATTTGATTGTAAAAATGTTCTGATTTTTCAGCGCTTTTTTTGCTAAAACAGTGGAGAAATTCAATGCAATTCAAGTGTAAAAGTGTTTAACTATTGCCAAAACTTGTAAAAATGATACACTTGTCTGAGCAGTTTGTCTGCCCTATCAATAACACAATCAAACTTATGAGAAGGACGTCGAGTATTGTCGAAGGACTTCAATTTCAGCCAATTATAAGATAATCGAATGATAAGAATCTAATCGATTGCTAAGAATTAAAGTGATTCCTGTTTTTGCTATCTTTATGTTTGCCTCTTATGTCAAGTTTTAGAGTAAAACATAATTTTTATCTGAAAATCCTGAACACAGCCTAATGTGAAATGTTTGGCCCAAAATGTCATTTGCAGGGATAGGCCACTGATAGGACTGGCAGTTAATAACAAAACAAGTATGACTGAAATGGTGCGGTTACATCAATGTATTAAAAATGATTACTTTCTTCTCCTTTCGGAGGAACGACTCCTCATATATTGGGCTTAATTTAAATTAATTTATGAGACAAACGTGTCATTGAACTCATCATATAATTCATTAAATGACGCGTAAACTCAACAAAAGGCCAAATAATTTCAGTGAAATATCTGCTCCGATACTCAAAGTCATAGAGAGTGGCAATCAATGCCTTCCCTATCAAAGACAATGAAATAATGAATTGGCGCAGAAGAACAGGGTTTCTATTCCCTAACAGGCGATGACAACAGCTTTAAAGAGGCATATATTCAATAGAAAGCGTATAATTGGAGTCAAAACACTTTTAAGATAAAGATTCTAATAAATGGTAATCAAAAGTAATTTCACTAAACATTTAATTAATGGTAATTTGGAAACGACTCAATGCTTATCGTAAATACCAGAAAACAACTTTTAGACACAGAAAACCCATAATAACTCATATATAATATCCTCGAATAAAACTGTTCTTAATATTGGTTATTTTGTGTGAAAGGCTCTTATACTGGGATTCACTGCTAAGCATTGATATGTGTTTATGGCATATATAACAAGAAAAGATTATTTGTACCAATATTTATGTTAATCGCAGTCAACAGCCAACTAATAACAAGCAAACACTTGTGCTAATGGTATACCTCTTTCCCAAATAATGGCATCAATAGGATATCCACCGGTAGGACATGTCAGTGACATTCGTTCTCCGGCCACAG
This sequence comes from Eupelops occultus, assembly GCA_034695605.1. Taxonomy (NCBI): domain Eukaryota; kingdom Metazoa; phylum Arthropoda; class Arachnida; order Sarcoptiformes; family Phenopelopidae; genus Eupelops; species Eupelops occultus. Next base: position 15,113 of record JAQFZI010000331.1, on the reverse strand, counting down.
CAGTCACATTAGGCATCGCTCTGACACTTGGTTTTCCAAAAACATTGATTTTAGCCGAGTGTCGAATAGCGGTCACGTCATTGGCTGCCGTACACGTATACAGACCTCCATCTGTTTACATAAGACAATCACACCATCAGTCAAATGAATACATTAGGAGTGTTTCCATTACCTTCAGGTGTTGTATTCGATATGTTTACATAACTGACCAAAAGTGCCTCACGAGTCACATAATCACCAGTTCTGTACCGGGAATTATCCGGAACAGCTATATTATCATATATTTGCCACGTGACCTGAGGGATGGGATTTCCAGACGCAACGCACTAAAAAAATTAAATTAAAATTTTTTTGGTTAATTAGATTTCACCAACTCTTATAAGTGGCCTTAATTTTGTGTTAATAATAATAATAATAATAGTACATGGTCAAACAAAAATGATAACTGCTGGCTGTACATCATAATTAAGAAATACATTTCTGTCTCACATATTATGTGATTATAAACGCGAATATATGTTCCGATTGTGTTTATAATCGTATTTGTAATTCAATTAATGTTTAGACTCAAAGCCTGACTACAGATAAACATCAAAAGTGAAGCCGAGAGTCAAATAATTATATTTGTGTTCAAAGCAAATATGAATTCTTATGAAATTAGAAAATTTAATTATAATTAGCGTAACTAATAACTGGTGATAACATTCCTACTAATTATTTAATAGTTTTTAATTCTCCAAAACAGTTGAAGCGCTCAGAGAGGAGAGGGCTTAATGTGAATCAAATTAAATTTCTTCTAATTCTACGAAATACAGAATGAGATACGAAAGCAATGAATTCATTCTTTAATTCTTTAAAAACACCAGGGAATACATAATAACTAAAAGAGTCTTGAATATTTATATTAATTTGTTTCAATTCAATATCTAATGCGGGTATTTATTTTTGAATAAATATAAAAATTATTAAATAGATAACTATTTGCATTTGAACAAATATATGTCTACCTTGATCATCCTTTGATGAAAACGTAAAAATGATACTTTACTTTATCTCATGGTTTTAATGGATAGTTATATAAGATCTGGTCTAATGTCAACTTTAATGTCTAAATGTTATAAACATTTTAGACCTGAAATCCTTAGGAAATGCAATAAAATGTTTGAAGATTAGGATTTAGTAAACAATTATTTGAAAGTCAATAATAATTCAATCGATTCTTTCCTTTGTTTAGCATTTAATCAATGAATATGTGGAGTGAAATACGGCTATAATTTACTCGACTCTCAATTCATTCAATTCTTAAGAAGAACCGGCAAATGAATGGCCAGTTTTAAGCCATTGGTTTCGTGATTTACACGCATTTTAGGGAATTTATTCGCCAATTGATTGTCTTTTGTGAAGACTTGCCTTACATTACATACAAATGGATAAAAGATAACCAAAAACAACATTTTCTTCTTCAATGCCTTTTGTTTTTCTATTGCACTTTGTTTTAGTCCTCTGTATTGAAACCTCTCCTCAATTGAGATTCAATCGACACAAAAGCACAAAATGAGATTCAGATGTCTATAATCTCATTGTAAATGATTCCGAAAACATTTTGTTCGTTCGGAAACTCAAGTCATGTGTTTTGAGTTGAAAATCAATTTATTTACGTAAAAGGGATGGCAATAAAGAAAAAACAAAACAAAAGCGAAGGCAAGGGATTGGAAAAAATGTTTGGAAATTAGAATATAAACAAATTTGTTGAGTAATAGAAGAGACAAAGAATGTCATAAGAAATTAAAGTCAACTCAAAAATTAGTCTAAAATTGAATTTGAAAACTAAATCTAATTATTGAATCGATTTGTGGATACACTTCACGAATGAAAACTAAGAAAAAGGTTGAGAACATGTATTCTTGTATTACCTTTAATGAAAGTGGTTGACCTGGTTGTAGGGTTTGCTCCGTAAATGTCGATAAAAATACTGGTGCGTCGTCTGACAAAAGTGGTATTGAAATTAAGACAAATTATTATTATTTTAATTAAAAAGGGTTAAAAATATAGTGAGGCTGTGCTACTAACCTCCTAGATCAATTTGAGCGCTAGCTTGAACTGAATCAAACTCATTGTGAGCTAAGCACTGATACATTCCTTTGTCACGTCGTTCCACATTTGAGATCTGTAACAGACTTCTGGACATCAGTCGTATCCGAGAATTTGTTACAATTGGTTGGCCGTTGTGTAGCCATTCCAGTGACACAACTGGAGAGCCAGAAACAGTACAATTCATTTGAGCAGTCTTTCCAACGTCCACGGTCTCCATTCGGGGATGAATTTCAGCCGAAAGAGTTACTAAAAACAAAAAAGATTTTGATTTAATTCGTGATCTTTTTCTTTAATTGTATTGTCACTGAATGACCCGACACTGAATTTAATAGTATTAGGAAATCATAATAATAATAACCAGTGAAATACAATGAATTTTAGCCGGAAGAGTGTCTGTTTGAGAGACGTGTGTACAGACTCTGACTGTTCCGCTCTTTCAAAGACTGATCAGTGAATTGAGAAATAAAATGAAAAATACTTTTTTATACAATAGACGAAAAAGGCATTAATTTAGTGAATCAATCGACACAACAAAAAAAAAGTTAAGAGCTCTGAACAAAGAGAACAAAATGGGATGAAATGAAAAATAAAAAATGTTTCACTTCTAGTCTTTGAAAAGTATTCACTCGAATATTACATTCAATAAGAAGAATATCATTCAATAAAGTTTTGATATATTTCTTGTCTAATATTTTTCAGATCAATAATAGGAACAAATAGTGAAAGCCGTTAACTCTTCATATTATGAGAGGAATAAAACTAAAGATTGAGACGAATGTTAGTCACAGAAAAGGGATTTCGCTTCGAATAAATGTGAGGAAAATGTAATAATAATAATGATTCCTAAGAATAAGAATAATAACAGTAATAGCAGTGATAGTAATGAACATAATTTGAACAAAACGTCTCAATACTGAAGATGTGATCATAAGATTGGATTGGATTTTGTGACTTCAATAGTAATAATTGTCGGACTCATATGTTTGATAAGTATGTCCTTACCGGTGACAATGAGCTGTGTTTCAATCATTTCGGAGCCGACGCTATTATTAACAGTACACCGATATGTGCCGCTATCGGAGAGCATGACCTGTCTTATTCTTAGAGATCCATCATTTTGTCGAATTCTATTGAACGCTAACTGTCTAATGGGTTGTGCGTTGCGATGCCATATATAACTAGGAACTGGATATCCCTGTGCAGCACAGGCCAGCTCCACGTCCTCACCCTCGGCGACCACCACAACAGGCTTACTGTCGGTTATTCTCGGCGGTTGATTACTGAATGCTTCTACAAAATTAATGAAATAGTCTTACATCATATGCTGTGCTAAACAATTATTTGTTGCCATAAATAAAAATGAAACAAAAGGAAAGTCTCTAAAAAAAATAATTTTTCTTTCTATTCAAATGTAACCATAATTTACATAAAAAATCCAATTTTAATATCATTTTTCTGAGTAAACATTGAAATTGATATAAGTCTAGAAAAATGAATTTTTCAATTAAAGTTTTCATTTAGCCCTTCCTATTCACTAAAATGAGTAATGAAAAATTGTGGGCAATTCCTATTGTCTTTTGGTTTATAGTAATGACGGATATAATAACGGATGAAATATAATGTTTAATATAATAATATTTTTCTCCTCTTTTTTAATGAATTGAATTTAAGAAAATTGTTTTGAATTCTATGCGAAAAAGTGTATAAAAATACAAAACACTTATTTGAATAAATTATAGATAATTTGAAAGTAAGCCATAAGTTTTGAAATTTAAAACAATTTTCATTCTTCTATTTAATAGTCTTAACAAATGGGAGACTATTTTGTGGTCGAAATTTAGAGAAAACTCTTTAAATGAGAAGTCATTTAAAGAGAGAGTGCGATAAATAGAGGTTAGGATTTGTAGCAAAACTTTTCTTAAATAAAATACTATTAATTCTGTTATGAAATTTGTAATAAAAGAGTTTAACAAAAAGTACAATAAATAATAGAAAACTATTTTCTTCGATAATTTACGATAAAAGCCATTCAAACCGATGACAATAAATGGACTTTTTTTAGAAACAAATTGAATAAAAGTACTGAAAAAATAAAGATAATAAGAATGGCCTACCGGTGACATAAAGGCGTCCGACCGATGAGCTAATCATTGTTTCACCGGTGAGTTTGTGTCTGACCTGACATCGAAAAGTCTTTAAGGCATCACTTTGTTGTACGCGACGGATATGTAGTTCTCCGGTCGAGAATACACTGAAACGATCCCCTGATATGTGAAATACAATTGAATTAATCAATCAATAGATGAATAAAATCAATGCTTTGACAACAAAGCTATTGAAGAAAAAGTAGTGGACTTAAAGAAAATAACAAATGATTTATAATAAAAAAAAAGTTGTGTCGAAATGTTTTGATAGTATACTTAAAGTAAAGAAATAATGATAAAAAATGTTTATGATGTTGAGGACAGACCGGACAGATCATTGGCTTGAATGAGAGTATTTGAGTCTTGAATCCAAGAGACGACATCAACGAAATCTTTAATAAATCCGGGAATATGGCAGCGAAAGACCGCTGTATTGCCAACGGTTACGAAGTCATCATATACTTCGACCACATAGTGCTGCTGAACCACTAAAAGAGACGGCACAGAATGAACATCAATACACACAACAAATTAGATACAGAACACGGAATTGAAAGAATAGATATTTTATGAGATCAAAGATAACATCAAATTTTTGATATAAATATAGTTCAGTTCAAAAATGAAAGTTTTCTTCTTTAAAATAAGAGTAGAGTAGAAAATGGAACAAAAATAAGACAAATGATAGAAATGTGTGAAACTTCAGATAAATTATATATAAAAATATATATAAAGATCAATGAAATGTTAGCTATTGTTCGCCAAATGTCTCAAAGAGAGAGAAAATTGCAGAAAAATTTCGATTTCTTTATACCTAATTTCAAACTTAAATTTGTTCTCTTTTTTTCTCTATATTTTTGTCTGAAAAACTCATTTTTATATTATATTCTTTATTTTGATAAACGATCTCATCCTTAATGTGAGTCACTTTTTTTAATAAGTGAAATAAAAGTTACTTATTTTTGTTCATCAAAAAAGTCTTTTCTATTTTTCTCTCCAATGGTTTTCCTTACAATTCTCTATATTAAAAAGTATTGCATTTTTAACGGACTTTCACTGAATAGAGTCAAGAATATATGTATTCGTTATACATGTAAGTCATTAAATTGTAATCTCTCTCTCTCTCTCTCTCTCTCTCTCTCTCTCTCTCTCTCTCTCTCTTTCTCTTTCTTTCTTTCCTTCTTTCTTTCTTTCTTTCTCTGAAGATTTTTAATTTTAGCGAATTATTTATACATTTTCTAAAATTTACATTTAATTAATCATTTCTTTTATAGAAAAGAGCATTCGATAAATGAGTTTTAAATTTCAAATATGAAAACAACTTTTTTATCTGAGCTATAATTCTGTATTTTCTGGGAAGCAGTGGTTTATCATTTTGAAGGCTTCTTCTCTAAGTAAACAGTAAAGCCTCGAATGAAAGCATAAGTCGTACAACAATTTCAAAAATAATATTTATTTATAGACATATTCATTGAGTCATTTGTTATTAACAATAAGGCGTTTTAGAGAAATGAAAGGAAAATATTTAAAATTATATCATTTTTAAAGAATAAGGCAATGAATACGAGAACATAGTTTTCGCATTTACTTAAAGAAATTCATTTCTTCAAAAGAATCAAACAATTTGTGTGTAAACTCATTGAAACTCTGAACAGAAAAGTGAGAGAAATCCCATTAGAATATGAAAACTCAAAAATAATTTCATTTGTGTTCAGAATATTATTCGCCGAAAATAAGCGAATATTTTTTCATATAATATGAAATATGAATTTTGAGGACAAAAGAACATAAATGTGAGGAAAGGGAGTGAAGAGTATGTGTTCAAAAAGCTTTGAAAACGGAGACTATTATGGCGTTAAAGCGAAAAAATGGTTATATTTTTTGTTGGATGTGCTCTCAGAGAATATGAATTTTTCAGTAAAAAGTCAAACGTATTGTCAAAAATCTATACTTAAATGCATTATCATTACAATCGAGATTCTAAGGACATGGATAAAAAGGAAAGGGAGGGATGGATGGATTGTGAATGAAAGGGAGAAACTGTTTTCGAAAGAAGATTCAAGAGCGAGGGGAGTGGAAATGAGAATCTGAGCTGAAATGAGCTGGTCAAGACTTTTTCGCTTCATTGAATTACAAGTAACTTTTGTTTCTCAGAAGCCATTTGTGGATCGTCTCATTTCTACTTAGCTCTGGGAGACTAACATTCCTCTTATGTCAACTCTCTATGTGTTTGAAAGCGAGAAATAATAAAACGAAAGCCAAACTCAAAAAGAAAAGGAAGTGATTTCGAGTCTAACCTTTTTTACTTCGGATATATAAAAGCCAATAACACAATATTAACACTAAGATTATATACTATCGGAGTCGTGGCACTCCAACAGTGGATACCAGTTTCTAACAAACTCTACCAATCTTCTAAGCAAATGCAATATCTCTCTCTCTCTCTCTCTCTCTCCCTCTCTCTCTCTCTCTCTCTCCCTCTCTCTCCCTCCCTCTCTTTCTCTTTCTCTCCCTCTCTCCACTTTCATTGATGAAAATGAAATAATAGTTACTCTTATAGAACACAATAGCGGTTATTAACGATATAAGTATCAGATGTTATACTCAATAGTATTTGAGTTCGCTATCTATCAAACGTCTGTTAGTCTTAAGATTCAAGAATTAGTAGAACCAAAGAAAAAGCGTATAAACCGTTAATATATACTGTATTTATGGTATGCATGGATACAAAAATGCTTTTAGACAACATTAATCATCTCTAACTGGAGAGAGAGGGAGAGAGGAATAGTTGCTTCTTCATTGATCAGTAATGCATTATATTATATGCTTATCATGTGTTCACTCATCAGTCAGTGCAGTTTTCATAACCAATTCTATATTTGGAATATTAATGTTTGGAACAATTGGCTGATCGACAATTGTCTGACTCTGACTGTCGGCCACTAATGCATGAAAATCCAGAAACAAATCCCTATAATGAGAGACGAATAGAAATATTTTTCCTTTCGTTTCTATTTTACGGAAATGTGTTCCGACTTTCACTTGCAAGACAAGGAAGTGAACTCAGAGGAAACGATGCCAACATCTCTTATACCAGTGCTCTTATCTATGACTTTAGTGAATAAAAAGATAGAACAGAATAGAAAAAGTGATTTCTTTTATTATTTTCAGTGTTAAGACTCTGTTCGTTGTTTAACACCACTAATGAAAAGAACAAATTAAACACAAATCTAAAAGAAGAGGAAATTTACGGAAAACTACTTTTTTGTCGTTCCTTTTGAGCAGACAATTAAGTCTACAAAATATGATTTAAATTTAATAAAGACTCAAATTATTAGACCAAACAGTATTCGAGTTAATAGATTTTAAATGAAATACAGACATAACTATTAGGAAATGAATTAAATAAATTCCTATTCAAGAAGTAAGGATACAATGGTTTGTTTTGATACTACAGACGTCTGTCTCCACCAAAAGAAGAGTTGAATTATTGATAAAATAAAAGCTAATCGAATAAAAGTCTCTCAAATCATATAATCGTATTTCAGTCACGAGTTTATTGTTGTGAACGATATTTTCGGTCAATTCCTAACATTAGTATCCATTACGGGCCAGAATACAGAATAAAACTTAAGCAGAGTATTGATGAGAGCGCAGGAGTTGTTCGGATAAACAAAACAATTACCATTAGAAAGATTGTGAGGCACAGCACACAAACAGTCACTCCACAAGAGTTTTTCTAAAAACTATTTATCGATTTGTGTTGAGATGAGACACAAATTTTAGGGAAAATTCCAATAAACTAATGTCTAAATGCATACTGTATTTTGCGGTCATTTATATTAAGCTTAAATCTATGCCACCATTTTATAGTAGACAAGAGGATAGAGTGGACCGTCGCCAAAGAGCTTTAAGCCTTAATTTGCAGTGAATGCAATATTTAGTCCTTCCGTTTATTTATTGAGCGCCAGACCCATAGCTAATGTCGAATTGGTCTGAACGGCAAATGCTGTGTTCATTATGTATGATCGTAACGATTAATGAATGGCTATATATTACTTTTGAACACAACTTCCACATCATATTAGGAACTCATTTCATGGAATTTAATATAAAAAATAATTTACTTCAATAAGAATATAAGCAATTAAAGCAATGGCTTCCAGTCATCCACACTCTTAGCGCTGACACTATTTTCCAGCTCTTAGGAAATGCTATAAAACAATATTAAGCTATAAAATAAGAAATGCCACTAATTTATAGAATATAAGTCCCCATAATTTGCTAGAACTTTCGATAAGAAAATTTAATTTCTTTCATCTATTAAAAGAATGGCTCAAAATAAATAAGATACCACAATTCAATTGGAATTTAATCAAGATTTTAATGACATCCCTGATCAATTGATTAGAAGGTTAAGCATCGTTAAAATTGCAATAAATGGCTTGAAATATGAACTCCAAGTTTTATTGAAGTCATTTTAGAGCCAAACATTTTTTCATTATTGAAAGAAATCTCAGAAAAAAATATAATAAAAATAATAACTAAAGAAAAATAATTATATTAATAAAATGCTCGATGAAAGATTGGTTTTGGTATGAACTTGGAATACAAATAAATCAATTATATCGAAGAAAAACAAAATATAAGCTTTAAGTGAAAGCAATTGAGTGTTAAAATTGATGCCAATTAGATACCGGTCACAGTTTTAATAGCATTGATAACAGTCATTGAATTCAATGCATTTGTGGAGACAATAGTCGGGACACAAGTATTGCTTTGTATTATACTTTGTAGTGAAGAGACATTCAATTTGTGATGAAATGTAATATAAATTGAAATCGTGTGGAAAAGTTGGTCATTCAGTAATTACTGGCAGACAATAGCGACACGTATGGCCACTGATAGCCTTAATAAATAGGAGTCCCAATTGATTCCTCTGGAGAATCGGCACTGGACTCAGCATTCGTAAAGAAGAGAGCACTAGAAATGAGAGTTTCATCAGATTCTTACTCCAGAAAAAAGACTGAAAGCTTTACGACTAGAATTACTTATCAATTGTATACAAAAGTTGTTTTATATTAAAGGACTCGTCTGTATTCTCAGGCAACATCTTCGGTAAAGATGGCTTTCCCATTTCTATCCTATTGAGCCCTTATTCTATCAATGATGAAACCAATGGGGAATTTCAACTTATATCAGGTTTTGCTTACAGTTTAGTTCATTTCAGTTCGACTTTTGTTTGCAATGACTTAATTGAAGCCAAAGCTCTTTGATATCAGTGAATGAGTTGATGTGTGAGCTCATAGAGACGACAATATAGACACACAAATACCACTTCTAATGTTTATTAGGGTTGACATTAAAATATTCGAGAGGGAGATCCTATAATCAAAAAATAAGCTCAAATTCTCATAACTTGATTAGAAGAAAGAATATGTGAACAGATTTTATGAAAATAAATCTTATTTAGAGAACTGATTCATTTTTAGTTTGCTATGCCTTCCCTTTTTTCTGCTGTGTCCTAACTATTTGCCATTTAATTAATGACGAAAAACAATTACCAAAATTCGGATCGAATGTCTTTGAGCACAGAACCGGATCAATAAGTAATAGAATGCCTACGAGTTTGCACTCAAATAACGAAAATTTGATGAAAAAACTAATCATAAGATTAAAGTCTAAAGTATTTGGTTTTGGTTTTCTCGAGGAAAAGATTACATCACTTATGAGGTTTTGGCCCAAACGCTGCCAAATCAAGTTTTTCATTAGTTTTGAACTTTACTCGGAGTGAAAACAGGGCTCATCTCAAGAGAAATAAATAAAACTCAAACGTCTATAGTATGCTGTCTTTGAGCAAAAGGCTGAACATAGAGCCGGCGCTCATCCATTCTTGAGGCTCTCAAACAACGCCAATAGTTTTCATTTTTTGTCTGTTGTCTCTGAATTGGACTCTTTTGTGATCAGTGAAGAGGAGTCCTAACAAGTCATACCATTAAATGTATTTCAAGTCATATGCCTTTTGCGATGATTGGACTTTTGCTGACAAAAAAGTGATGCCAATAGAGAAGAGAGAGTGACTCAAAGCAAAGCAAAAAATTCAAGTATTTTCTGAGTTTACACCCGATTAGACATATATAACAACAAAAGGTTTTCCTATTCTTTAGAAAACAGAAGAGAAATAGAAAAATAAGAGAATATTTGATCAAAAATTCTGTTTGAGAAACTAGAAAACTAGTCCAGCAATAAATCATTAGAAAACTCATATTTAATATATGATCCGAATCAAATTGAAATGAAGAGTTAAGAAGAAACAGTGAAAATCTGTTATTGATTACAATATTTCTCAGATCTTTCTTTCATTCATTCATTTGAAGCAAAAATTCATAAATCTTTACGTGTTTTACATAAGAAAAGAAAAGTCAAACCTTTAGATCTGAAGAATATGTAATAAGTGAAGAATGAATTGAAATGAAGATAGAAAAAAGGGAAGGCATGTGTATATATGCTGAACAGCAGGCAAGGGATTGCTTTAGTCAAAGGAATTTTCTTATAATTTTATTTTCTAATTTTGATAAAGAAATAAGTCGTGAAAACCTATTGAGAAGAGTGACTGAAAAAAGAGATAATAAAAGAGAACCAAAAGAGATATCGTTTGCAGAAATAGAGAGCAGAAGACGAAGAGCTCTGAAAAGAAGTATTGGAATTGGTTTTAGAGAATGCGTTCACCAAAAGACGGAAAGACATTCTTCAGGCATTCAAAATACAAATTGTGGAACAAATCTATTCTAATGTGGCATAACTACAACCAATAGCTCAGAATATTTTATTTCTCACACCTTTCAACCAGAATAAGCCTTTAGTCTGGAAGAGCCGTCACTTTCATTTTGTTTGAGGCACTGGATATGTGTGCAATGATAGGGTAAAACACATTCAAACTCATATTATATATAAGCAAAAATGTCGTTAACACCACTCAGAGAGGAATGGCTAAAAATACTCACTGACCGAAAGAAAGGGATAAAATTGGAATAGAAATAGAAAAATAGGGAACAGAAAAATGTGAACCAAAAGAGAAAAGAATAGACAAAAAAAGAAGAAAAATCGAAATCAATAACATTTCAAACTTATCTCTTCACTCGACTCCTCTCTCAAGTCATTTGAAATTATTCTTTAGTGTGAAATACAGTCGAATCACGTTTTGTTTTTATATAAAAAATGAGTTCAAAAGCCTGGAGACACATAAAAACAATCTATTTTTCTATCGTTTTCACAAATCCTAAGAAACTTATTATAAAAATATGTTTTATATAAGAATCTATTCAATAGGTTTGCGATCATTTTTAAGCCAAAAAAGTTAAGATTAATTTTCTCTATAAAAGCCTTAATTCTAGTCGACTGAGTCTATGAAAATTATAAAATAAATGTTTCCGAGCAAAAATAATTTAGTTTAAAGAACCGGTAATTTCACACAGAATGCAAAGATTAATATTTGGTAAACAAAAATCCAACTAAAGATCAAAATCCATTATAATCTCAACACTCGTCAGGTATTAAATGATAATATATTTATCATTTCAGCGAAGAAATGGCCAAAAAAATTGAAAAATGTTTTAAAAATATTTTTCATCCGAATATTTTATTGGATGAATGAGTTTCGAAATTTTGCATTCACTCAACTTTTTGCTCCTTTGCCTCTACCGTCGAGTACTTATATACACAGCAAAGGTTTTACAGATATTGGAAGAGGAATTCAAATATAAAAATGAAAAGTTATATGAAATGATGGTTTGGGCACAAAAGGCATTCGTATATAATGGAGAGCCGAGTGTTGAAGTGAAGAAAAATAGAGATGAGGAGAAAAAAGTAATTTAAGGCATCAGATATTAAGCTCTACCCAACTCTACAACTGTAAGGCATATAAGAATTATGTGTTCAACAATTTTTTTCTGCATATTTTTATTATTGCAGATAATTCTGAACTGTTATCCGACCCTCTATTCTATAGGTTGGAATTTTTTTAAGGGACGGAATATCCGTAATTTTGATGAACTTTTTATCTATGAATATAATCGATATTAAGTTAAAAGCAATAAAAAATAAGTTGCAGTAAAAGCCAATAATAAAAGGGAATGTATTGCCCCTACAAATGACTCTATCGACTGAAAAATGTTTAGCTTTTTAGCCATAAAATCGGACTAATGTTTCTCATAAATAAGATTATAGTTTATGAGTCCAGACGTCAATAGAAAAGGAAAAACGGAAAGAGACTCGCATTTCATTCCTCTAATTGCATAACAAATGACAGCAATTTGTATTGAAAAGAGTGGTTCACAATAGAAAATAATTTTGAAAACATTTCATTTGATATCTAAATCAAAATTAAATTCCATTCCTCTCTGGGAATCACATCTAGATTTTGCACAAATGCTTAATAATACGCAAATAAACTGCTATTAAATTAAAATTTTCATTTTTTTCCGATCAATATTAAAGTTGATTAATATGCTTGGTGAAATATGAGCAAATAGTTTGTCAAACTCATCGAGCAAGTCATCGAACTTCCGAATAATAGTATTAAAGTTATGTAAGAATGATATGAATGTCGAGTGAAATGCAAATCAATAATTGCGTGAATAGTATTCAAAATGTGGTAATAAAATAAAAAAGTTATTATTGTTTTTCACAATAAGTTTCGTTCATTGATTTGAATTTAATGACTCAATTATGAAGGATTAGAGGAAAGACATATAGAGTTTGAATAATTACTTTAAGTGAAATTCATTGTAATATTGAAATTCAATTAACGATAATTTTGTTAAGAATCAAAATATGAATTTGAAATCGATTTTTGTTGTGTCGAGGATTATATGCAAGACGTGATTAAATTCAATGAATTAGAAAATTTAATTTCAGAAGAAATATTAGATTTTGCTTTTTCTGTAGCGGTTTTTTATTATCAAATTTTATATATATTTTGTTTGTCTGTCAGTATTTGTATGGAAAATATGTTATTGAAATCGATTAAAAGCAAAAATATTTATTAAGTCAGACGAAAAGCAACGAAAATACAGCGAAAATTCTAACATAACTTTTGATATGATATATAAAAATTCAATAAAGAATTTCAGTGAAGAATAGGAATAATAAAAAAGCAAAGCCTAGTCTCTGAAGTAAGAAAAATATGCTTAAGTAAGCATAAAATGAAGTAAAACGAGAGAAATGGTAACAAAAAATTCTATGCATTTCTGTTTCATTGTGTGATTCCTATAACTCATAACTAGAAATATGAAACACTATTCAAACGGCGAATAATATCGACGAAAAACAATATCAAAGCTCACATCTAAAACTTTTGGAAGGTTTCCCCTTCAGCGCTATTTTCGAGCTCAAGGACTGACTTCAGTCGTGGAAATACATCAAATGATTTGCTCTCAGATTCGACTCTTGACTCGGTTTGAAATTTCTCGCATATCATAACAAATGAATAAGAATTGAGACAAAACTCAATGCAATTCTTATAAATGAAAAAGATTGAGGACAGCATAAGGGGAGAGGCAGAGAGAAAATGGTTTGAAACGCTTTTCCTTCGGAGAATCACTTGTTTTATTCAATTGAATTACAAATTTTCAATTCTTATGGGATTTGATGGGAAGAGAATCTCTACTATTTTTCAATACAATTCTATACACTTTTATGAGAATTGAGTTTTTTTGTTTGGACTCAGATTCTTGAACCGTATGTTCAGTTTGTGGAACCCATATATTCAATGTCTTATTCAGTGCTAAAAATCTGTTGCTCTCTATTCTAATGTTAGTCTTTATGTGATTTTGAAAAATTAGACATTTATTTACTTCATTCCCCTCTAAAACTGAATTAGAAGTCAATTAAACTTATAATTGTTTTTAATTTGAATCACTTCTTAGTTTTCGTTTGAAATATAAGTCAATTCGAAGACAAATAAAAAATATTTCAAACTTCAAAACAATTAAAATTATGCAAAAATTTCTAAAAAGAATTTGTCAAATGTGTGGTCAGAGGAGGACTCAGTTGAGTTCACATTAAGCCCTCTCCTCTCTGAGAGCTTCAACTGTTTTGGAGAATTAAAAACTATTAAATAATTAGTAGTAATATATTTTTCTAAATTTAATTTCATTTTTAAATTCAATCAATAAATTGATTTTCGATTAAATGACAAAATTTTTCGATTCAGCTTCAAATCCCTTTTCTTATTCATGAGGGCTTCCTTTCGGGCAAAACCCCGTTTCAATTGTTTGTAGACATTTGTTTGTGGCACTCCCTATTTTGGGTCTATGCTGGTCAGATGAGGACTCCGTTTTTAAAAGTGAATTAAATACGATTCAGTTCACATTAAGTCCTCTCCTTTCTGAGAGCTTCAGCTTTTTTGGGAAATTAAAAACTAATAATCTTCTTCTTTAAATTAAAGAATCTTTAATATAATGCAGAGTGATCTGTCACGCAGCCTCAGGCTAAACTCAATATAATGGTATATAGTACATGTAGTTGTATGTAGTTCAGTTCAAATACAAAGCAGTTATGTGTTATGCCTTGAAATTGAGGTCAATTGCCTCCAAATATAATGTTTGATAAAAACATATAATTTATAAGTTATAAAGGGGTTAAAGCCTTAAAGGGTTTCAAACGTATTCAATAACATAACGTCTTCTCTGTTTTGTTTGGATTAACGCCATTTTCTTAATTGTGTTTCTTTTCAAGTGATTTCATTTTTTAATTAAACGTCTCTATAGTTGTCATCTTTGAGTTTCATACCCTTAAAAATGTCTTCAGACGTCAACAGATCCTCATTCGATAGATTCGACGATTCCTTAACTCAAATCATTTTAAGTCAATTGT
>JAQFZI010000330.1:0-18098 GCA_034695605.1 Eupelops occultus | reverse complement strand
ATTATGATCAATGAATTTACACCGTTTCGCACACACATAGGATTTGGGCTCTACTTATTTTTATTCGCTTTTATTTCGACAAAAATTCACAAAATGTTTGATATTTTCTTTAAAATAAAACTCAAATAAATTCAACGAAAACTACAAAAGGGTTTTGTTTTAAATATAATAAAAGTGAATAATTGTGTCTTTGAATAAGAACTCAAAATAAATAGAAAAGTTTGTAAAACATTTTTAACTTTAAATCATTATGAATTGTGCGCCTATTTTTTGAAATTCATTTTGGGGGCCGATCCTGAATGTAGTGCAATTCCAGGCCGACCCTTAGTAAAGGTGGAGCACAGCTCCAACACTTTACTGCCCAACAAAAATTAGTTTAATATCTTGACTCCCAATGGAAGTCGTATCAGATATTAAGCTGATAAGAACAGATACTACACTTTGATCTTAGCCAAAAGGCCGAGAAGCGATACCTGTGCTCTCAATTCCATACCATTGCCTCTACAAACATATGAATTTAAAGTAACAGTTTTTAAACATTAATTTTGTTTAGAATTCATAACACAATTAATTGTTTGCAAAATATCTAACAAAATATGTTTGAGTAAAGTTTATTTCACATAAAACTATATATAAATGAGTATAACTTTAATGCATTATATAATTGAAAATATATTTTCTTTACTCAACTTTTGCTTTGAGTTAATTTGAAGGCAAAAAAGAGAGAAAACAATTGATTTCCAATTTTGAGTGAAAGTCAGGCCTTAATTGTCTTAAATGATTGATTGTTTTCAGACTTTTTTTTATCGTTTTTTCACTATTAACTCATTTCCTTCAATGAATTTTACTGTTTTTCTGCTAATAAAACGATTCTGAGCTAAAATTCCTTTATTGACTTTACCATTAATTAATTCAAAATCTAAACTAGCCAATAAAATGATTGCATAGATAGTAATTCCTCAGATTCTTTGGTATATTGCTTTTTTGTTGGGTTTGTCAATGTAAATCAAATCAAACACTTGACAAAAGGAAAGCCTTCCCTAACTTTTTTATCCAATATTTGCATTTTATTTGAGGCTCTCTATTATTATGGTTTGATTTATCCCTTTATTGACTGCAATTGGAGTGTCTGTCAGACAAAACCAAATGACAATACACTTGAAAATACTAGAGATATACCTCTCTTTGAGGCAAATAATAATAATAATAATAAATGTAGTTCTTATCGATTTGTTTCCATTTCTTTGAATCTAAATTCTGACCTCAAGAAAGGCTGAAGAAATAGAGGACAGCACAAATGAAAACAATTTTATGAGTTATACTTATATTTCTAACAATTTATGTGTTTTATTGAAATGTTTTTCATTAAAGTTAATTAAATAAGTTTACATTATTATAAAATAATCTTGAAAATATTTGTTTCCAATTTATTTTTTATGTAGAAAAAGCATTTAATGTTTATCAAGGTTATTTAATAGAATTGTTAAAATAATAAAACAAAATATCAGATCATGCTTGTTTCAGAGAAATCGATGAACCTTGTTTATGAACAAAAATGTTTAATAAAACAAAAACATTTCATAAACTCAATCACAATATCGTTATTGGATTCAAAAAGGGATGTGCAATATCTGAGACTTTGGAAAGCAGTTTTGACTTTTCTCTTTTGATTTAATCTCGTTCAAAGAGGTTTTAGGTTGACCAAGATCCTTTTCATTTCTTTCGTTTTTGGATTCTGTACATCCCTTTTCATTTGAAATGTCTTTAGGGATTTTAATGTCTGTGCTGTCCATCGATTCTTTAGGAAGAGTTCGGTCCTTATATTTGTTTCTAATATTTAATAACTCAAAGAATTCAATAAAAAATATAAGAATTTCAATAAAATTAAATGAAAGAAATACAAACAAAATGTTTTTCACTTCAATTAATTTAAAAGGAAAGGCTTTTAAATTGAATATAACATTACTATAATATTGTTTACAAACTTTACAATCAATCGATTTATTCAAAACACCTTTCATTTTTTCATTGAAAATACCCGAAGAAACCAAATTAAGGACCACATTATTCACATAATTATGGAATTTGGGATTGATTTCAAAGAACCTTTTGCTGGTCATTAAAACAAATTGTGTCGGAAGAAAGGTATCGCTTCCTAAAAATAAGTGGCTTTAATTGTGATTTCATTTAATAGCATTTTATTTACCAAAATATAACTTTGAGTTCGGGTTTTTGCCACAAATATTAGCCGCAAATCCATTCAAATGCATTATCCCATCGATAATAACAGCTTTTCTTTTGATTATTTTGTTGATTAGCATATCGTCGGACATGGATTCGAGTGAAACGATATTATTATTATTATTATTATTTAGTTTTTTCCAAACTTTCTGATAGACAGCAACAGAGTTATGGAGGAATAAGTCTTGTTGATAAGAGCCACCCAAGAGCACAGGCATAACATCCTGTTCTAATAAATCTTCCAAAGAATCGATATTGCCTTTCTCCGGACCAGTGATAATAGACATACCGATCAGCGCTGACAACATTGTCGTCAAAAATAATGAAGACATCGATATTAAAATTATTAGACATCTATTAATAGCAAAAATGTCTGTTTGGGTCAAACCATTTCCGCGCAATAATAAGATAGCTATGAATGTCCACAAATGATTGGCCATTATTTCAATCGAAGTCAACTTATTATTTGTCCTGAAAATATATTGACAATAGTTTTGGCGATTAATAGCTCTGTCTTTGACTTAAGGATAGCCAAGATCAATTTATTTAATTTAGTTTTTTCTGTGAAGAAAGGCTGTGCACTCAGCTCAAAGGCTCTCAATTTAATTTTCTACATAAATGATAATCCAATGAAATAGAATCTCATTGAAATTCACTAAAATGAGCAATGTGACATCTTTGAAATATATCTTTCCCTTGGCTATCCTCAAGAAGAATAAAATCAAAGAGTTTTTCAATATTTCTTACTTTAGTTTAAACGAAGAGTTATTTAAGCGAAAAGTGTTTGAAAGAGTGGTTACAAAACTGAATATCAGAACAAAGATAAAAACCAAAAGCCATGAATAGTGGTTAAGAAAGTGAAACAATGGCTTAAATATGTCGACATCTGAATGAGTATAAGTGGACAGAATTGACATCTCATCGGAGAACAGTTGTGATGTATAGGGAGAGACCTGACTTCTGTGGTATGTCAACCCTATTGGACCCAAAGCTAAATCACTTACGTTTCTGTCGAGTAAACCCATCACTCCTTCAATTAGAAAAAATGTTTCAATTAGTGCTTCAATTATAGATGTCTACTGATATCCTCAATGATGACCTACCGCTCCAACTATTGTTCACAAAAGTACCCCACTCTTTGTCAGGAGCTCTGATTAGTGTATACGTGAAGTTATCTTTTATTAATATTTCCAAAACATCTTTCATAGGACCGGTTAATATGAGTTGCTCTTTAGCTGAATCCCAGGTTAGTCTGGCGCCAACCCATTCCTCAATTGAAATCTATTAACAACATTAAAAATTAGTGAAATTATCAAAAATAGCGAAAAAAATATTATTTCTTACATTTAAGTGTTGTTTCATTCTTTACAATAAAGGAAAAGCATTTATTAAATCAAAATTTAGTGATTTGTCATTCATTTATCACTCGTTTCTATGAAGACTATTATATTATAATTCATACAAATAACTCAATTATATTAAGTGAAATAAAGTTATAGTGTATTGAAATTTATAAATATTTATATCATTAAGTAATATAAAAATATTTCACTTGATATAAGTGGTAATCTTAAGTATTTCTTCATACATAGTATCTAGTTAAAATTATACATATATTTGTTATTTAAAAACTTAATGTATATTTCCATACATAATATGAATATCAACTATAATAGAATTAAGTTATTTTTCTTAATGTAATAATTATAAAACAAAAGATGTGCAGATGTGCCAGGTGAAATTTTCAAAATTAAAATTATGCATCAAAATAAACACATTATTGATTTGATTAATAGAGTGTAATATTAATAAATGAATGTATGTTTGTATATAAACTACAACTTATTATTCGAGAAATACTAATAGAAACTCATTTACATTATGTATTCCATTCGTCAGAACAGAATTCATTATATAATCCGCCCTTTTGTTAAATAGATTAAAAAATGAAATGCATTTAAAATGACCATTAACATAGGGGGGGGGGTAAAAAGCAACAAAGTGATATTAAATAAACAAAATAAACAAAAAAGTGATATTAAACTGTAACTGAGCAGAATATTTTATTTTTGAAGTACTTTTGATTTGACAATTAAAATACGAAAGACTGAACAGAATAAAAAAAAGCTGGTAATATATTAACTCAATGTTTTAATATATTTCATTAAAATTGCTAGTTATTTTCTTAGTTATTTTTTCATTTTGATTATTATAATTATTGGAATTCGTATTCAAATTCTTTGCTAAAAATTCATCAAAAATAAAATATTCTGACGAAAATGCATTTCAATGAATAATCTTTGAATAAAGTCTTATAATGTTATTATAAACAGAGCTGGGCAAATTTAGCGATTTTTGTACATTATGAATGCGCAGACTGAACATAAACAGTTTTTTGTTGAAATCATTCAAATATATCGTAATGATTAATAGAAGGTATGGTTTTATTGACAACAAATAAATGAATAATCAAACATTTATACAAAATTGCAATGGTTTTTAGAAGTCAGGGTCTTTTTCTAACTTATAAGTAAAAAATAAGAAATATCAAGTTGAAGAAAGGAACTAGCATAATCTATAAATTACACAATCATACTTTTATTTGCGTAACTGAACAGCTCTGTTATAAATAATGTATTCCATGTCTGAAAACGTTTTATACATTCTTATTCTTATTCAGGGATTTAAACAATTTATTGAAGAGTTTAGTCTCAAATTCACAGACAAATTAATATTTTATTATAATTCAAAGAAGTGATTGAATTTGTATTTTATTGTTTATATTCAATGTATTCAACCGAAGCTGATATCAATTACAGAAGAGTTTTAACATTAAATGAATACAATTAACAATTTTTAATATTTTTTCTTAAATACAAGTTTTTACGATTAAAATCGATATTAACTGCAAAACATTTATTCAACTATTTTTCAATTAATGGTAAAATAATTTGATTAAACCGAAAAAGTTGTTCAATAATAACCAAGATTAAAATCAGTTTAAGCTAGCTATATTTCTATGCTTCCACACAAACTCTGATAAATGGAGCGAAATATAGAGATATCGTAATTAAGGAAAAGTCAATTAAAACATCGTTAGTGAGAAAAACGGCAAAAATAAATGAACTTTAAATTTATATCCAACTGATCGCGAAATTATCATTTTCTGTAATAACCTTTTTTTGGAAATATCACGTCATACAAATGAAATTGTTTATCCTAAATGATCATGATCATTAGATTAATGGTGGCACCAAAATCGTGTCCTTCACTTTGCGCTCATTTGCATCAAAAATACGCAAAAAATATTAATTTGATTTGAGTTTAATATCAAACGATAAACCATTTTTTCAATACATTATTAATTTGAATAATCAGTGAAACAAAACATTGCATTAATTTAATTGCAGTAAAGAATTAATGTCTTATTTTGTGGTCTCCTATCATTCAAAGCACTAATACATTCGCAAAACAGTGTTTTCATTACAGTCTACTTTCGATGGTTTCCCCAACTGAGAGGTATGCCATGGTCATAGATAGTGGTAGCTATAAAAGCCATTTGTTTCAACATTAATGTTTTTTTATTTTTATACTGGAGGACAGGATAGAAAAAAGGTCCGAAAAAGTTGCAAAAACCATCCAGGGTAAAATATCGAGAGTTGACTGTATTATTACATGGATTATATCTATAATATAACAAAGAATATAATTTTCGTTCCTATCATTAAAATTGATTTATTGTCCCATTATTTTCAAACTGATTGTCAACTGTGCTGACCGATGACCCCATACGATGACAATTATACGACTGTTCTCTGTTAGTGCGCTTGATTTGAGTGAAACAATATTGTCTTAAAATCTATTTGCGATTCACTTATACTTGAGTTACACAAAAAAGAAGACAAAAAACAAAATTTATTTTTTGTGATCTGTTTTTTCTTTTGATTTAAAGATTTCCGATTTCTATTAGACTTGAATTTCGAAGACATTTATATTCTTGAGATTCGAGAATAAAAGGCCAAAAGTTTACTCTCATCTTCTTCTGTGTGCAAAAACATTAGACTTTTGTGAGACGATCAGAGCTATTGAATCCATGGCAAACATTATCTTTAAATTTTCTTTTAGGCATATATTTCACTAAAAGATATTTTCAGTTTTGGAGTCAATTTTGACTTAAAATGAATTCGATTTGGTTTTTATCAAAACCTTTTTGAATTAATTTTAAAATGATGATCAAGGTATCATCTTTATAAAAGCATAGCTTGACGATCTTGTTATTGATACATTCCATTCATTTTTAAGGTTATCTTGTGATTTATTCTTTAGAAAAAGTAGTAAGATTATATTAAATTACTTAACGTTTCAAGCTGCTATCTTGGTTATTTTTAATGTCAAACAGAGGCAGAGATTTGTTTTAATTTCCTTTTCTTTCATTAACTATTTCTTTTGGTTGGTATGGATTTCATATAATTAGTGATAAATTTATGTTAAATTCAATTTACTTCTCAAAAGACTAATTCTTTAATTGAATTTTTCAATGATTTGAAACAAAGTTTCAATTTATTAAATGAACTCTTCTTTTTGTGTCGGCTCAAAAAGAGAGAAATAAATCTATTCATACAACTAATGGTTTATCTAAAAAAATGACAACAGAAAAGTTTTAATTAATTAAATGGTCTGCCATTCAGTATTCATCAGTTCCGATGACATGTAATTAAATTTGTGTCCAAACCATCCAATGATTTGTTTGTCTCTTATTTAATATAAAATCAATTGAAATACTTTCAAAGTTAAGTCAAATGTTTTCCTGGATTTGCTTCAAATCAAATGATTGAATTATTATTTCAGATAATTATAGTTGCAAGATCGTTTACTTTAGTAATGGGAACAATAGTTGGATAAGTCTTCCTATTGAAAGTGATAACAATATTTTTGTTATCTCTTCTGTTGTATATCTTCTCCTTTTGTTGATCATTGATCTCAACATTCGACGAATTCAGTCTTCAGTTTCAATCGAAGAATAACTTAATTATATGGAGTCATCACAACAACCAGAGGTGGAATGCCCTCAAACTTATTTAATTTAATAAGATTAAGTTGAAATCAAAATATGTTAGAAAATTAAGCCATTAGAGAATTTAGATTGACATATAAAAAGTTCACCTTGCTCAATTTATTATCTTATGGGTAATGATGAAGAAAAGGAGAGTTTATTCTGGCCATCCATGAGTCTTCAACAAATGTGATAGCAATCAAATTCTTGCATTTGTGGCTCAGTTTTCAATTTGGTTTCCAATGTTTTATTTGCAATCAATTATTGTTTGTCTTTGTTTTCAGTCATAAATACAAATAAAATATTGTATTTATTCCCAAAAAAGGAAGTAAACATGTTTTTGGTTTTTTGTCACCTATTGTCTCAATGTTCTGACAATTGGTTCAAATTAAGAGATTATTATCTCAAGTAATAGGTTTTTTAAAAAAAAGAGTTCAGTCAATAAAATGGTGAAGAGTTTGGATTTTGAGAAAATTTTTCAAATCACTTAAATCACGAAAAGAAAAATTTATTTAACTCCAAACAAAATGATTAAATTGAATGTTCGCCAATTGAAGCATACATAGAATCACCAAGATGGTCGTAACTAAATAGTTCAATGAGATTTCTGGAAATTCTGAGTTTTAAAATAGTATGAGATTAACCTAAATTAGTAGAGAGTTATGCAATTGTCAGATTAAATCTCATTGAAAATAGTTAACAAGCAACAAAGTTACAAGATTTACAATTAAATAAAAGATTAAGTAAAGCCATCTGTTCTATTAAAAGAGCTAATTTGCTAAGTTTCTTATCAAGGAAATTCTTAGAATTTCATGGATTAGTTAAGGTACGTGTTTGCCTTGATCATTGTTTAGATCAGCCATTTATATATAGTGAGCCCCTATTTTATTGTTTTGTGTTTTCTAGAGTTCACACAAATCGATATCAGATTTGAGACAACATTTCCAAAAAGAAGTAACAATTTATCAGAAAATATAAGACAACGTTTGAAAGGAAAGACAGTTAAAGAAAGATTTCCATAGATTTAGGAAAAAAGTGTCGACAAGAGCTCAGTGAAAATGATCGCCACTAAACTGAGCCACTAATTGAAAAATAAATAGAAGGGTTTCCTTTCTTTTATCGAAAGTTTCTAAAAATTTTTGAATAAAGAATTGATTTATAAAAACAAATCCAACGAAGAATTGAATTCATTGAAAGCATTAATAAGAATTTCTCTGTTATGAATGAGTTAATAAATTATTCTGTGCGATGACTGGCAGTGCCATTAAGAAAGTTTGGGTGTTTATGTTCATTATTATATTGATTATGTCATATGACAGCCCAATGTCGAGAATCGCAAACAATGTTATGAAAGTTTATTCTTCTTCTTAGTTCCTCTCCTTATGTACTGAATAACCAAAGAATAACTTTATTTTATATAACATTCTGTTTATGGTTTAATATGTCGATAGGAATGGGCTTCGGATGAGTGCAGAGAAAAGAAGGTATTCATAAACAGACAGTCATTAACTGAATCAAGAATAGTGGGTATTATTGTATTGATAGCTCTGTTTGAGCACTGGATAGAAGTCTTATGAAGTAAAGAGTTGGCCATTGAATAGCATTAAATGAGCCAATGATTCACTCGATAGCCAACAACATATTGAACAGACAA
Source organism: Eupelops occultus (assembly GCA_034695605.1). Lineage (NCBI taxonomy): Eukaryota > Metazoa > Arthropoda > Arachnida > Sarcoptiformes > Phenopelopidae > Eupelops > Eupelops occultus. Next base: position 9,150 of record JAQFZI010000330.1, on the reverse strand, counting down.
TTACTTGACTCAATTTATTGATTATTTCAATTCTAATCTTGGCATTCATTTGACAGTAATTGCGAACTAAAATCAATTTATTTGATTCATCAAAATATTCATTGCTATCAGAAATCATATTTATTTCGATTAAATCTAAAAATATTTCTTTTTATTGATTTTCTCTTTTGTTTTTCAATAATAAATTAATGGAATTACAATTTTGCAAGATTAAAATATTAAATTCAATCAATATTATATTTAATGAAAAGATTTAATGCTTTTTCCCTTAAGGGCACAAAACATTTAGAATGAGCAAGATCAACTTTAAAAACTACATAATTTCATTGAATTTCAAGAAAAGTCTGTTTCAAACCTAACCTTAAGGCATACCTAATCTGATTTAATAAAGGCATAAAATTAAATCAGTTTGCTCTAATCTGATCTGCATTTGATCATGTTAATTTGCATATTTAAACAAACAAACGTTATGTTAAGTCAATGCAAAAGAAATCAATTTAAAGAACCCAATAATTGATTTGTTTTTTCTTTCAAATGATTTAAAGAAAAGAAAAATAAAAAATATTGAAAACATTTATCATTCGAAACACAAATGTATCCAAAAAGAGAAAGAGAAGAGAAATAAGTCGATCAAAGATTAACATATTTTGAATCTTTCATTTGAATTGCAAATAAAAATACATCATTTACTCAGACATAGAGTAAATCTATAACAAAAAAGTCCATCAAAATAGAGACACAATTCTCGGTACAACTTTTTATAGCAATAAAATATAATCAATGGGTTCTCATAATAAGAGTGAAGGCATTTACATTTGGAGGCACAGAATAAGTCGTTTTCTATTCTCAATGAAAAAATATGTGAAAAAATTGTATTTCATTTATTTGATTTTAGTGGTGCTTTAGTGGTGCTTACTCTTTTTGTATTCGGACCTCTGTGTACACGAGAATTCCTCAATAGATGTTCAAGATTTGCATATCAATGATATTTGTAATGATTAATGACTTGAATAAGTTATTCAAATCTCAAGTCTCTATGATTACAAACAATTTGCAAAACCTTATTATGGAGTGAATTGTGAATTGACTTCACTCATGATTTGAGGATAAATTCAAAATAAATTAGTTTTGGGACTCAATTGCGGTTTATTTTTAACATATCCTATGAATGGTTTTTGGGAACAATTAATCAAATGTTTCAAACAAACTGACAGTTGATTAGAGAATATGTGACTCAGAATAAATATTATCAAGAATATTATGAATAGATATTGGATAAATATTCGGAAGGAAAGCATTGATTTTACTCTTGATTTATTTCATTATCATATGCAGTATTACACAAATCAGGTTTTCAATTATTTAACCTTGTTATATTAATAATATAATACTAAAATGATTTCTGGTGTAAATTATTTTCCTAATTGCGAGAAGTGATTGAACGGATCTCCAAAAGAGATTTTATTGAATGACTGCATATTTGCTTCAATTTTATGAGAGTGTCATCAGATTTGTTGCCAAAACTGAATTTTGACATTTTATGAGCGCACATACCGTTGATTTCAGTATACATTTTTGGATGGATTTTGGTATTGAACAACATTTACAGTAATGATCGTCGAGTTTATTGACTTTAAAGAGCGTTTCCATTTGAATTCCAGTCCATTCTTATTCTTATTGAAGAATTGTAGTCTATTTTATTGAGAATAAGTAACCTTGGAATCATGTATGCAATTTAAATTTGAGCATGGTCACCTTGAGTCTTTCAAAGAGTTTTTATTTCGTTTATCTCTTTTCCAAATGATTGTGGAATTTATATCGAAAATGAAGGGAAGTATTGGGAAATGGAATTCAGTTATTGAACTGAAAACTCAACAATAATTACATGAATTGAGAGCTCTGTTGAGGGAATGCTTTGGGAAGACTAGAGAGAGGAAAGTCATGCGAACATAAGCCCAAACCCGATGTTTATATGCCATTCGAAGCAAATGTCAAAATATGTAATTCGTTTCACATCTTATCGATCAATATTAAGGACCGGTTGTCGATCGCATATGTATTACATTACAAATAATTCTTATGAGAAACGCCTGGATCTCCCTTTTCATCAATATTGGTCTTACAATTGTATAACTTTTTATGGAAAGGTGTGTCTATTATTATGAAATATTATTCGTAATAACATTTGAATTGCATTTTGAGACAATTTCACGCTTTGGTTAACATTATATTCAATGAAAGCTCAGAATAGAGTTAAAAGTAGTAAAAATAGTAAAAGAAACGCCTTTTTATTACTCTTAACATTATTAATGCTTATCTCAATTATTAATCAAATGATCGTCAAAATCATCAAAAGCTGAGAGAATATAAATCTTTTATTTCATTTGACATCATTTTCGGTGTTTTTCGGATCAAATAAAATGTTTATAACTTTAATGGATTTTTTTCATAACCGTATAAAACAATTTATTATTATTATTGAAAATTCATGAATTTTATTATACAATAGCTTTGAGGGAAAGACTATTTTAATTTTGCCTTTTATTTAAAGCAATACTAAAAAGTCATTTGATATTCAAACAGAAGTTGTATCACAAAAATGTATTTTTATCTTCAGATTACTTAAAACTCTTCTATTCCTCGATAAAAAATATTTCAAAATTTCATTTTTAGTGTAAAAACATTTCTCAAAATATTAAATAAAGGCTCAGATACTGAAAAATTGAGGAATATCTCTGAAAAATCATTACTAAAAATAAGAAACTGAATAAAAAAATATAGGAATGAATTGCTTTAAGGTTTACATGTTCAACCTTTTATTATAGCGCAACCAAAATGAATATTGCTATAAGTTAAAGCTATGTCCTTTTTGGAATTTTCCATTGAAAAGCTAAATTTTTAACACGTGAATTTGTGTGTATGGCTATTGTCAAAGTCAACAAGGTCTGTTTGCATTATACGAGAGTTTCATTTAAATTCAATTTTAATAAATAAACAAAAAGAGGAAGATCACCTATACGCTTTAGCCGCGGCTATCTGCCAACCGGAAATTTTGATTTGGGATTGATAGAGGAAATCGAGCTAAACTCATAAATGAAAAAATATTTCCCATAAGTCTTGGGGTTCGTCCGCTAGAGAGCGTCAAAGTTGGGAAAATATTTTTGAAATAGCACATGTTTTCTCACTAAATAAGACACGCTGAGTTGATTGGTGAAGATTATAAAGTTGTATCTTTTACGGTTTCTGAGTAAATGCCATTTTTATTGAAAATATCTAGTTTTTTCATTATAAATCAAAAACCTTTAGTGATAGAAAGATTTAACTTTCATCATTAGATTCAGAAAGCTCTTTTCAATTAGAATCGATATTTAATTTGCCATTATGTATTTTTTTAGAATCCTAAATTTGACGCCCTTTTGCGGACGAACCACATGACTTATGGAAAATACTTTTCCATTTTTGAGTTCATCTCAATCTCCTCTATCAATCCCATATCAAAATTGCCGGTTGGCAGATAGCCGCGGCTAAATACTATAGGTGATCTACCTCCTTTTGTTTATTTATTAAAATTGAATTTAAATGAAATTCTCGGGTAATGCAAACAGACCTTGTTGACTTTGACAATAGCCATACACTCAAATTCACTTGTTAAAAATTTAGCTTTTCAATGGAAAATTCCAAAAAGGACATAGCTTTAACTTATAGCAATATTCATTTTGGTTGCGCTATAATAAAAGGTTGAACATGTAAAGACTAATACATTAGTTATCTATTATTTTTTCATTTGAGTCTTATACATATCAGTAATTTATTACAATTTATTATTATTTAGTTTTGCGATAAACCCTTCACTGAATCAGTCGCTTATGAAAAATGCTTTTTAATTCTGTGTCATTGTGTTGGCTATAATCATAGCTTTTCTTCATTTTTGCCAAAACTAATCACATATTCAGCAATATTTATCACATATTCTTCTCTAAATGTTTGCCTCTAATTCTGTTCTCTGTTTTTCTCATAGAATTTATTATTTTATTTGTTATTTTAGTTGAGTTTGTCTTTTATTTTATGTTAGCAATTGTGGATCTCAAGCCATTACGAAAGGCCAGCTCTCATATTGACGTCCATCTGCTTCTAGTGCCGTTCAAAGACGTTGTTTGTTATCTATCATTACTTGAAGCCGGACGGCCTGAGGACAAGTTGGAGTGTAAGGACATATTCATTGATTTTTCTTCATTTAATTCCTTTCCGTTGATTTGTCGCACAAATATATGTTCCGATCGTATCCTTAGTTTATTTTTTGTTATTAACGAGTATTTTCTTTTTTCTACAGTTGTTTTTCGACTTTACGATACCGACAGTAATGGCTATTTGGACAGTAATGTGAGTCTATTCTGTTTCTCATCTACTCCTAGACATAGCATTTATATGAGGATTAAAAGCAATGAATATTCTTATGACTGGTTATCAGTTACTATAAGTTATCCATAATTTGTGTTCGAAAACAATGGGAGACTTAATTCAATCGGAAAGAGTTTCATATAATATATTTCATTGAGTAATGCATTCATTCCGAGTAGTTTAACATTTATTTTCGATCAATACTTAGGGGTTATTCATTGTATATGTTCTCAATTATTGTTCAGTATTTTATTTTTAAGTTTATTTTCAAAAATTTTATTTATTTTTTTTATGCCTTAAACGAAAAAACCCCTTAAATTGAATGAATTGAGAGCTGATTCGAAGCACTTTCTTAGTCCGGAGCCATCCAAGCATTACCAGTGAAGGCATTCAAATTGAAATCGAGAGCTCAGGCATTAGATGTGTTGAGAATAGACTCAGAATTCTTTCTATTAGAAAATTTCAAATAATCTCAAAACTATTTGTGATCTAAACATTGAGTACTCTTTTGAAACATTTTTCTCAAGCATTTGATTGCATAACAATTATTTCGATAATAATTTCATTGATTTGTGTTTTTATGTTTGCGTTTCTTAAATTATTTTACATTATATTAAAATTTATGAAAGAAATGATTGTTTTCATTGAAATAACTATTTTAAAAGTTGACTAATTTTCTATTGATATAAATTGATATTTAATCTATTAGAATTTTCTTTGAATTTTAATTTGATTTTACATTTGAATTAACAAAATGACTAAAATATTTGTAAATTCAATTCTCACTATATTTGAAGTCAAATGTATTTCATTAGAGTTTCTTTTTGAAGTGAAAAAATCAGGCATCCCCAAGGTCCGCGACTTTAGGGGGGAGGATAAATTTCCAGAAATTTCCAAATTTAAAGAGGGGTAGTTTTTATTTCATTTTTAGTACAAATATGGTAAAATAGGCTCCAAAACAAAATTTTCCGATAGGGGCCTACCAGCTATCGATTTTAGGGGGATATTTCGATTACCCCCTTGGGGATTCCTGGAAAAATATTGCATTCTCCCAATCAATGAATTATTCATAAAACAAAATTTTCCATTTATTTCACTTTCAATTCTGATTAGTCACGTGATATGAAATATTCAAACTATAGAATATGAGATTCATATAACTCTTTATAATAGACGAGATATGTTTCCCAATTTTGACAAAAGAATCATTTATGGAAAGCCACTTATGGGGTATGTCTAAGGATTCGAAATATATTTTGGATATTTCCAGAATTTTTAAACCCGGATTATTTTGGCTATCTTGCTAAATTCTCCGATTCCTGATTTATGAATAGTTCAGTTTTTCTCATCATAATTTAAATGTGTCATTTAAAATGAGCAAGAACATATTAAATAATCTGAATGTTAGACAATTTATAAAATGAGTAATTTCTTGAATTGCATTTCTTTCAGCGGTATATTTGTAGGTTCAGTGTAAACTTGAATGCGTGACAAAACTGGCCATCAATTGAAATTTATTGACACAATTATCAATTATAATAGTTTACTAACATATTCTTCCTTTCGATTAAATTTTAGTTATTATTATTATTATATTTATTTTGTGAAATGAAAACCATTATTGAAAAAACATTTGATGTGAAAAATTTTAAGCCTTTTTCAGACATGAAATGGTCGACAAAATCGGTATTATTCAGAATTTTGCCGATAAAACAGTTTTCGAAATAAAGTATGATTTTCGTCGACATAACATTGTGTTGTACTCAAAGTTTTATCTCTGTTTCACTTCAGCCTCTCCTCTATCTAAAGGTCGTTGTCTTTCAATTCTGAGTCTTCTCTTGTTCTGTTCTGTTCTGTTCTGTTCTGTTACAAGACTTGAACCGATGATATGAAATGAAATCCGTATCACAAAAAATGTGGAAAACTAAGGATTAGAACCGACAGAATTTCGAGCGAAAGCTCATAGATATGTGAAATTATGTGTCAAACATTTCAATACTGTTTTGGAGTAAACCCTAAATTCAAAATAAAATAAATTGATTTTTGTACTCAAAACTCAATTTTAAGACTATTATAAATGCAATTATAAAACATAATTGAAAACACACTTCAAGTTAATTATTATTCGGTTATATAATGAAATTTAAAAAACAGTAGTGAAAAATAAGTTGACAATAAAATTATCTTGCTTGAAATGTTCTGTTATTTTCATTTATGTGGAAAACTTTTTCTGACATTTCATTTGTTGAGAATTTTTAGGTCATAATAAAAATATTTGCATTTCTCGACTCAGTTCATCACAAGAACAACTTGAATGAGATTTTGGAAGTCGTGGAAGATTTGTGCTCAGATTCACAAATGGATGCCATGAAAAAACGGACTAATATTAGTCTCGAATCAAATGAATGCATGTGTGAGCCATAAACCGATTGCTTCTCTGATTTCGGACACAACTGTTTTGAGTCGTAAAATGTAACGAATAGAGTGCCTAACGTTTCATTTGTTGTGTTTCTTCTAATTTATCTGTTTATTAGGCCTTAAATAAAAAGATCTTTTATTCGGTTCTTTCTATTCATAGTGAAGTCAAACATAAATTACTTAACAATAATGTGCAGAATATTCCGGTCCATACAAACTCTTTATTATTAATCATTTACATTGACTTTAACTATGAATTGAAACCTAAATGAAAACAACAATACATCATCATGCTCTTTTTGACCTTTCTAAACATATGCCTCAGACTAGTGATCGATAAGTTTGTGTAGTCTACCCAGGAGGTATTTCTATTGTTCTAACTCTTTTCAAATATAGATTTATAGTTTATAGATAGTGTATATACAGTGTGTAGGGTAATAATTAACTTGGGGATATTTTCTTTATTAGGTATAGAATATGTCATCCCTTTTGTCGAACTCTGATATGAAAAATATGGATCCAAACGATAGCATTAAATAAAGAAACAGTTTGTGTGTTAACCGACAAAAAATAGTTTTGTCAAACAATTTCGTAATATTAGGCTTTCATTCAGTTTATTACAAATACTTATCACTAATGTATATATACCAAGATATTAATAAAGTACTCGATTACTTGACTTGAGATCTATTATTCTTTAATGTTTAGTGAATATAACTGTCAATATTGTTAACGAGGAATTTTTCATAGATCTCTTTCATAATGATAAATCATATAAAAGCATCAAGCAACGTTTATTCATAAATTTCAATTTTATTATGTTTTCAATAAAAACGGCTTAAATTACAGATAATTATAATAACAAATTTTTTTTATTTAATTTGTCTTTTCTTCAATTTAATTGTAAAATGAGTAAAAATTCTCTTATTTTCATTTTGCAGTGAAAAGTTTAATGTAAATGCTAATTGCTACAGGCTAATTTCTATTATGCATTAATTAAAAATTGAACAGTGAAGTAATGTTTTCTTGATAAAGTATTAATTATAAAATATTAATAGAAACAAGATTAACACAATATTAGTCTACTATTCTAGACTATACTATAAGACCATAACAACAATTAGGCATTAATTGTGAAATAATTTGAAAAATAATGAAAATGTTTTCTATATTTATTGCATTCTTTTCTTTTAAACATAAGTTTCAAATTGAAACTTTCAATATGAGCCTGAGTCATATCCCTATATGAAACTAAATTCTTTAAGCCTTCCCTATAAGACTAAAGTCTTATGGGTCAGCACAGTCTTTGTGCTCTACCATACGAATTTTCAAGAATTGGTGGTAAAGTGTTAGCGTTGATGGTTCCACAAATGGATTAGCAAATTATGTACTCTATTAACCAAGTTAAAAAACAAGCTCTTTTAATTATGTTTAAGATAAAGTGAGGGTCAAATTAAAATTTTCATTTAAATAGAATTTACAAATTTATTTTTCTTATATCAAAATGATATTAATATGATTATGTTTACTTTGAAAATTCGTGACCATTAACTTTTTAATTGAAATAATCTTGCAATGCATTACTCATTTCTGAAAAAAATTAAATTCCTTTTTGAAAAAAGAATAAAAATTTAACGTAAAAATCATTAATTAATAAAATCTTATTTATAATGATTTCACATTAAATCGAGTCATGAAAAAGACATTTGAGATAAAAATAATTTTGTGTGAATTTTCACTTCTAATGACTTGACTTAATTGAACCAATTTTTGTCAATAGCGGCACATCATAGATAAGATTGCACTCTATTTTTTGAAAACATTTTCAAAAACTAATCAAAAGCCTGAGTGTCGACAAAATTATTTCAATATTCAAAAGCGAAAAATTTTCTGACGATTTCTTCAAAATTAATCGAAATATTTAATTAAAAATTTATTTAAATATCAATTTTGAAAAAGCCTTGACTTTCATGTCAGACAATCATTACTTCAAACATTTTTTTCTTTTTTGAAGCTAATTATTTTTGTAGTTGAAAGGAATTTGAGACAGGTTTATTTACTTCTCGTAATTTCGTTTTAAAAAGTGTTAATCACTTATTAAATCCACTAATTTTATCATTTTTTATTCAATAATGACTTAATGGGTGTGTAATTCAATATTTCTTTTGATTAATTTTGTATTTAAAATCATACCAGAGATTAATATTAAAGAAAAGGCCCACAAATGAGATAAAATGAACGGTTGACTCATTATTTTTAGTTTTTTTCTCTAAAAAGTCGGAGCTCTCAATACTAACTGAAATAATTGAGATAATTGAAAATATTATAAGTAAA